>OZ020289.1:2694869-2782144 GCA_963971205.1 Aethes cnicana | reverse complement strand
ATTCGCAGATGACACCTCACTCATTTTTAAAGTAGATAGGAAGAAAAATAACATAGATGAGGTTAACAATGTACTTTCTACAGTTGTTAACTGGTTTACAGCTAACAATCTACTTTTGAATTCTAAGAAAACTAAATGCATGAGGTTTTCACTCTCTAATGCACCACGTGTAGACGATATCCAGGTTAAATTAAAAAATGAAACGTTAGAATTTGAGGGGAAAACAATCTTCCTAGGCTTTACTCTAGACTCAAAACTGCGTTGGAACGAACATATCTCTTCCTTAGCAGGTAGACTTAGTTCTGCAGCATATGCAGTAAGGCGTATTAGGCAGCTCACGGACGTCGAGACGGCCAGGTTAGTCTATTATAGTTATTTCCATAGTGTCATGTCTTACGGAATTATACTTTGGGGGAGAGCAGCTGACATTCAAACCATCTTTGTGTTGCAAAAGCGGGCTGTACGTGCAATATATCAACTTGGGTCTCGGGTCTCCCTTAGAGAAAAATTCAAGGAGATAAACATTCTTACCGTTGCGTCACTATACATATTTGAAAATATCATGTATGCTCGTAAGAACTTGCACGACTTTAAGCATAACAGTGATGTTCACAATTTTAACACTAGGAATAAGGATAAACTTTTTGTTACTGGTTACCGTCTTCGTAAAGTGAGCTCTTCGTTTGTTGGGAACTGTATACGATTTTATAACAAATTGCCTTCTGATGTTGCTAATATGCCATTTAAAAAGTTCAAGTCGTTCATTAAGTGCCGCCTTTTAAAGAAGGCATATTATTCGGTGAATGACTTTTTAGATGATAAGAATCCTTTTAAGCCAACTGTTTAGGTTATTATTATTGACTAGTAACATGATATGTGTCTCGCTGGGCAAATATTAACTCTTTTTTTTTTTCTTTCACTACCAAATTTGTCCAGCAGCTGGAGCATGTCATGCTCGCTTTAAGGTCCTTGCTTACAGCGGCGTCGTTGATCGGGTCGCCACCTTCCCTAAGAAATGGTTGAGGGAGGCGATGGCTGAGATACGCGTCACGCTCGTGAACGGGTGCTGTCTGTGGGGTCCGGTCTGTTCATGCTTGCAAGGACGTTTAAAAATAATCATTAGCTTTAAATATATTACTAAGTCAAACATTTTAAGCGAGAGACCTCATCATGTTCTTATTGACATGTATTAATGAACTCTTTTATACATGATGTATTTCATTATTTATTGACATTTTGAGACTGTCGACATCTATGGAATTTATATTTATTTGACAATGGAGGCCATCTCCATAATTTTTTTTTTTTTTTTTTTTTTATGGACCCTTGGAGACTACATCTCTAAGATCTTAGATTTAAGTTTAAGTTAGGGACTATACATCCCTTCAATGTAATTGTAGTACGTACCGATATGTATATTTTATACATGTAATGTAAATGTTATAACTGTGTAAATTTTGAAAAAAGGCCTTCTGCTTGAGTTTGTTGCGGCGCTTCTTCTCAAGCAATGGGTCTAGGAAGCGCTAGTAAATTCTTTTCTGACGTGTAAAAGTGCCCCTATGTGGCCAATTTGCTGAATAAATGATTGAATTGAATTGAATTGAATTGAATTGAATTGAATTGAATTGTATGGGATTCAGGTATCGCTCACACCATCAATCCCATACTGGGCCATTTAAGATTAATTTTTACTAATTCAAAAAAATTAACAAGAACCTAAAAACATGCTTAGAATCGATAGCTGATTCTGTGGGTAAAATATTGTGGCGATAGTTTATAGTGACGATATTTATATAGATAAATATGGTGTTGATAAGAGTTAAACTCTAAGAATGATAAATTACTAACATTCTAAATTCCAACATAAAACCACATGTGAGGTCATTGGCACCAAAACTTGCGATCTCGAATCTAGACTTCAGGTCATTATCATTTATGATGTCATAATGTTTATTGGACCTTAAAATGCATTCTGTGTTATTGTAAGGATTTTATATTCAACATATTAATTATCACCTTTAGCCGAATCCTCAGTGCCGATAGCTGATATTATGGTAATATGTTACTATTTTTGTTCAAAATAAATACTACTCGTAGTAAATTAAAACAGCTATGAAATGTATCGAATTGCCTATAGTATCAAGGTGTGAAAATATTTCGTTTGATGTTTGACGAATCGAATAATTTATCATAAGCAAAAATTAATGTTTCACTTTTAACGTTGAAAGTCAAAGCACCTATAAGGAGCAAGAATTTTTATATTTAAGACAATCTTTGTAGCTAAGTCAGCAGGCTACAAAAAAGTTGTTAATTTCAGTTCTAACCAGGCCTCTATTTCAAATTACCATCTTCCAACGCTGCCAAACCGATGCAATGCAGACGTCCTATAAGGTAACAATTTCATTCCTCTCCAATATCAAAAAAGATTAAAATTCCGATATGATAATCAGCAATAGCTCCCATGTTCCATCGGGAGGCAATTAGCAGAACAAAACGAAACCATATTTACATGAAGCTTCGCAATAAATCAGTCGCTTCACTTTCGTAAATTGATATTGTAATCGAGTCGTTTTGCCTCGCCGCTATATAAATGAAGACGTCCCGATCTGGGTTCGTTAAATTGCTATCTCCCTGCGCGGGAGTGGCTTTCGGAGAGAATTATGCACTTCAATAGCGACTTTTGTTTGGATTTTGTTTAGTTTTGATCGAGAACGAAAATACATTACTGTTATCTACGACACGTCGTTTATGGTACCTTTTTTTGCAAGTGAAAATATACAAAAAAACTTTGCCGCTTGAATTACATTATTTAGAAATCGAAGATTGTCTCTCTTTATAGATAACGGAATTTACCTAAATACTGATTTGGAGTCAGAGACAATGGCATCAAAATCATGCCAAATCAATTGTCTTATTAACTCAGTGTCTTCAACTAAGTAATCCATACTTAATATTATAAATGTGAAAGTGTAATTGTTTGTTTGTCCTTCCTTCACGTCGCAACGCAACGAGTGGACCGATTTGGATGTAATTTGTTATGGAGATAGTGTGAGACCTGGGAAATAACATTGGATACTTTTTATCCCGATATTTCCACAGGAACGGGTTTTCATCGGGTACGCAAATTCTAAGTCTACGCGGGACGAAGTCCGCGGGCATCGGCTAGTAAAAATATAATGTTGAGTTTTCTGGAAACTCTATCATAGTTCCATACCCGCTACTTAGTCTAGTAAAAAGACATTTTTGAAGAGGCTTTCGTTATAGGATAAGTTAAAAAATAGCTACAAAATACTGGCTGCATACCATTATCCTATCTGCCACTTCATTTCTTCGCATAATTCAATGCAGGCGTTCACCCGATGGCGTAAAACAGCGATGTGAAAAAATCATCCTTATTAGACAATCGTCAAAATATACTGCACAAAATGGAGTCTCTACACATTCCCAAACCCTATTTATCGTATCCCGATACAAAATGGAGAATCACGATGAACAGTAGCTGACTTATGTCCTCGCTCTCCCGGTGATATGTTCATCTCAACAATAAATATTGTAGGCCAATTATATTGGAATGGTGCTATCGGCGATATGATGGAAGCCGGGTTTGTTAGTGCTTTAAATAGGATATATTTTGCTATTAGCGAAGGTACGGATATGTTTACGAGATGAAGGTTTTATTGAAAGGTTCTGTTTCTTAGGCCCTTTGATAGACCGATCTCGAGTTCACCATTTCTACGATATAGGTGCGCAATGGGAAATGTTCACTTGAGATATGTCTGTTAAATATGAACCGAAGATAGATTGTTTGAAAATCGTCAAGCAGTTTATATTTTTGTCAATTCCATAATCATCATCATTATTTCAGCGCAAAGACATCCACTGCTAGATTTTATCAATTTGATCTAACGGATAGGTAACGACAAATTATATGATGACAAAGAAAACGAAACGTGGTTTTGTCACGAAAGTTATATGATAGTCTTTGTCCCACGGCTGGGACAAGCCTTCTTCTCATCACAAGAGCCCTAGTCGATGGGGTCTTTACACAGAATTGAATCGTGTAGAAATAGCGGTTAGTGTTTCACTGGAAAATGTAGTGATATAACGCAGTGGCAGATTTAAGGTGCGTAGTAAGGTGAAAAACCCAATAAGTCCTTATTGTGTTTTTCACGTTTAAAGATGAGAGGAACTAAAAATTAGGCCGAAATATAGGTCTCGAAAAAATGCATTTGAGAATTGATATCTGCTCTTCAAAAGTTGCGGTGGGTACGTATAGCATTGTCCGCGCACGTTCCCACCGCAACTTTTATGACGGAAATGGTAGTTATTTACGGTTTTTGACCAAAGTAATCATTATTTTACAATATCCACTGCTCAGATTATGAAAAACTGGGTAACGTTTCATTTTCTGGACAGCCCGTGTAAAATCATAGTCTAGATATTGAGCAGTAGCGATTTAAAAGGTTGAAAATGCCTTACTTGATGTTTTTTTTTGCAAGGACGACCTAGACGTATCGCAATTTCCGCAGCTCAGATTAAAGAGGACATATCAATTCTTTATATATATTTTTGCGAGACCTATATCTTGGGCCAATTTTTAGTTTTAGGCCTTTAAAAGCGACTAAAATGGGGTATTTCACCTTACCACGCGCCTTAAATGAAATTATATATAACCGTCCAAGTTATTAACTACTTATATTATACTTAAATAGAAATAGAAATATTTATTTGGACACTCGATACATACATATAAAAAAATAAAAAATAAAAATAGAAAAACAGTATTTACGAGCACCAAAAAGGGTACCCGCTCAACATTATGCCACGGATAATAATATCCGCGACGTTGATTTTCAGGGGCATCCTGCACGGTAGCGACACGAACGCAAACGTGACAAACGACTTACACTAATATATTTAACTAAAAAAAGAAGAACAGATTAAAAAAAACGATAATTAACAGGTTAAAGGATAATAAAGGTTACTTACCTATGTGCTTAAGAAGACAAAATAACAATAGATTAAAAATTTATAAAAATATACTGGTCTATTAATTATGAATGTACGTAAGATTGGATTGTCATCAATAAAGTCGGGAGACCATACATAAAAATAGTTATTTATCACGTACGCATATTAAACGGCACATATTTAACGTGAGAATCTCATCTGCATATTCAGCCGCTGTCGTACGATGAAATTGTTTTACCGAATCGATTAAGTCGATCTCATTTCGATTGTGGATCGATATTTCGCTTTCGACTCCACCGCCGCTGATGACTATATTAAATCGATTTAAATGTGTTGAAGAAATGCTGTGAAATAAATGGAGGAACAGGTATTTTGGCGCAATTTATTTTTGAAAAGTGATTTCTTCTCGTCATGTTTATTGCAAGTTTTTTTGTAAAAGGTTTTGTGTTATTTAATTACAAGCTGGCATTTCTGTGCGTTCATTCTTTTCTTACGTAATTTTTGGTCTCGAATTTTGTTGAAAAAAAAAAAGTGAATAGAAATGATTGCTATAGTAAACACATTCGATTTCTCTAATGGATGATAGACCAAAGTATCTTAATAGTTCTGACATACAATTTGACTTCGTGTAATTTCGTGTCAAAACCGGCATTACGTTATAAAGTATTCATAAATAAAAAAAGCATTAGCCGATGCATCGACTTGACAAATTGATTGTTTCGCGTTGCCTAAACTATGTTTGATTAAATGTTGGAGCCAATGCGCCAGCGGCCATTAGCATGTCTGCTCCAATGTTTGAACCGACATGTAACCATTGTGTCTATTTTTAAATCACCGTTTTTTTATATCGATTTTTTATATCAAGAAGAAAAAAGATAACTCAACGACGCTGTGAATCCTAAACGTGGACCGGTGCAAGTCCACGTGGGGACGTATTTTTTACCCGACTGCGCACCGCAAAGGAGGGTTATGTGTTTACCTGTCTATGTATGTATGTATGTATGTATGTATGTATGTATGTTTGTTCCTTTGTGGCACACTAGAGATCAAACGCGTGGGTCGATTTTAATGAATCATACGTCAATCGATTCGTCTGAATCGCGCGAGTGTCACTGAAGATATGAAATTAATCAAAATTCAAAATGGCGGCCACCAGACGCCATATTGTACAAAATAAAAAAATAAAAGTCAACCAACTATGGCATGTGAGGTATCGTTGAATAGGTATTTAAAAATCATTATTAGGTTTCTTTGACCATTTTTCAGACAAAAGAACCGTTTATGATTTATAACGATTCAAAGTTCCTTTACTAACCACGTAAAGTAGGTACCTATATCCACCCAGTAGTAAATCCGTTCGAATTAGCAACACAGGAAATAATCTAGATCAACGAGTCTTCAAGCAGGTCACGACGACTATAAAATAATAATAATGTTTTTCATAAATCTCAAACTTCAATCAAGTACGTACGCATGTGCAATGTAGTGTACCAGTAGCGTCATCTATCCGTTGACTTGAAGACTTTTAGTTTCGTTATTACATTTAAAGTGTCAATAGTGTTATTTACCTACTTAATACAGTAAAATATAACCTAATTGATTATAGGTACCAATTACACTAGTCAGTACTCAGCGCTCGTAAATAAATAAAATAGCTACCTAATACTCTAATGTAGTACCAGTAGCGCCATCTATCGGTTGACTTGAAGAATTTTAATGGAGCCAGCGTTTTGAGCCGGGTTAAGGTCGGTTTTGGATGTCTCCGATCGATCGCTGCGGCTTGCGGCTGCGGCTGACGCGTGCCGGCGATGCGGCCGGTGTAGTATGGGAATTATGGAGACGTTTTCGTGGGTTGCGACTGACGCGTGCGGCCGACGGATGCGACAGACGCACGCGTCTGTCGCACTGATCCGATATGAGTTTCTATCATTTTTATAATTAGTAAATTAATAATTTTGGCCCACCTGATGGATAGTGAGTTTTGAAATGTGTTCCGTCGGCTCGCCTGTTGGAAAGCAGGTAAAGTATATGCATAAATAAAGTGCAATCTCAAGTTATAAATTTTAATATAGGTACTTAGGTATAATTATAATTCTTCTTACGTGTGTTTGTCACCCTGCTCCTCCTAAACGACTAGACTGATTTGGATGAAACTTTGTGTGCTTATTTGAATGGCTTCCTGGATTAATTTAAAACACAATTGGACCTGGTAGGTGGCGCTGCAATCGCAAATATTTTTCTGTTGGTGCTTTTCTCAGTGACTGATTATGATCTTACGTAATGGTAATGGTGCGTTTACACGCTTGGCAAGCTTCGGTAGCTTACAGGTACCGGACGCAAGTATACGTTAGAATTACTTCATCATACTTTCGCATTTATAATATTATAATAATAATAATATATAAAATAATAGTTCTGAAAATTTTAAAGGCAAAACTGATTGACTGATGTAACAACGCACAGGCCAAACCACCGGTTGTAGATATCAGAAAGTTAGCATGTAGGTTCCTTGGGGAGTGTAGGGGTGCACTAAGAGAGGATTGCTCGAAATTCCCACGGGAACGGAATTTTTACATTTTGATGTTCACGCGCGTACTAAGTCGCGGGAAACAGCTAGTATATAATATATAATATAGACTAGCCGTTGCCCGCGACTTCGTCTCGCGCAGATTTAGACTTTCCGTACTCGATGATAACTTCGTGCCCGATTTAGATTAAATTTTGTACAGAGATAGTTGGATTTCGGAAAAAAGACATAAGCTACTTTTTATCCCAGATAAACTCATATGCATTCACGTCTTTGATTCAACCTGTAGATCTTGTACTGTAAACGCGCCTAATCTTGTATGTTTATTTATTTATACAAGCGATTTCAGAATCGCCTCTAACGTTTTGGATGAAATTTGGAATAGGTACCTGAGAAAACTCGGTGTCGAGCAAAGCTTGGTCGCTAGATATTGTGCTGGGGTGTTACTGTACATAAGCTACAAGGAACTACCTGGGACCGAGCTGTGGTTGATTTAGGTACACGCATTTTTGCGAAGGGTCAGGCTTATGTAGCTTTGAGCCGGGTTAGGTCTCTAGAGGGATTAATAATCAGTAATTTAGATCATCGCAAGCTACTTAATAATCCCCACGATAGCAACTCTCTCCATGAAATGACAAGATTGCGGAATTTACGGTCTTATAATCCCTAACTAAAAATAGTAAAATAAAAAAAGTTAATTTAAAAAAACAAAAAACCCGACTGCGTAAAAAACTAAAAAGAAAAAAACAAGATTACTTAGTTCAGTAGTAGCTAGGATTATGTTAAGTAATATTTACCGTCGCCATCAGATATATGGTAGCGAACAATGTGATCATAAATATCTGGACACGATCTTACTGTCAAGACGTTAGACTACATGCTCAGATATTTCTGATCATTCTTGCTTGCTCATATTACGTCTAATGGCGATCGTACCTACTGAGAAAATACACCATGGAAATAATTTCATGTTCGACACTAACATAAATTAAATATTGATTGCTATTGAGGAATCTAAAGATGCCTACAGTCGGGACCCATTTAAAATCTAGGGTAAAATGTTACAAATAATGGGTCCCGATAGTAGGCATCTTTAGATTCCTCAATAGCAATCAATATTTGATTTATATTAGTGTCGAACATGAAATTATTTCCATGGTGTATTTTCTCAGTAGGTACGATCGCCATTAGACGTAATATGAGCAAGCAAGAATGATCAGAAATATCTGAGCATGTAGTCTAACGTCTTGACAGTAAGATCGTGTCCAGATATTTATGATCACATTGTTCGCTACCATATATCTGATGGCGACGGTAAATATTACTTAACATAATCCTAGCTACTACTGAACTAAGTAATCTTGTTTTTTTCTTTTTAGTTTTTTACGCAGTCGGGTTTTTTGTTTTTTTAAATTATTCTTGTTGTTTTTTACATAATTACATAATGTAAGCCGTTCTAAACGCGATGCCATTTAATTTTGCACTGACAAAATGATATCTATATGGACAAATGAGTTTTTTGTTAAATCACTACCCTACATTTGAGTAGAACAGTAGGACGGGAACTAGACTTAAGAAGTCAAATCAACATCTCACTTTTGATAGAGTTTTCATCTAACATCTCGTCAAACATTGGCCACACATGACCAACGCTAGCGGACCTGGTAAGCGGATAAACAAATTATAAAATGTTAATGGGATGGAACCTTTGACTCGAAGCCACAATACATCATTGTGAGCGCTGAGCCGTTAGTGCTAAGACATGTACTGTCGAAAAGAAAAGATTTACACTTTTGAACCTTATGCCTTACTGATAAGGTTAAAAAGTATACTCGCTATTACTCACCACGTGAAGTCGACGTCATTTTTGGTTGTGGAACACTATAAATGTGGTTCACGATAGTGTACGCATTAATACATATTTAGGTAGGTAATATAAGACGCAACCAGCCTGCAGTAAGTTTTTCTGCCTGGGTTCACAGCCTTAGGACTCGAAGTAAAGTAGAGTGTCGTCAGCAACTAGAAAATCCCTTCTTACCCCGACAATCTGCAATTTAAATGTCAAGATAGTTTATAATTACTTTGGGTCGGTAAGATCGGTTCACTGAAACCAACTCACAGTTGGAGTTTGAAGGTATTTTTTTCGGCTACTGTGTCCAAACAGTACCTACTAGTGAAGCCGGTTTAAATAGCTGATCAAGTTGTTGATTTGCGGAATCCCCTTACATACTACTACTACAGCCTATTTTGCGACCCACTGCTAGGCACAGGCCTCTTCTCATCACGAGAGGGTTTGGGCTATCGTCGCCACGCGAGCCCAGTGCGGATTGGGGACTTCACACACATCTTTGAATTACTGCGCAGATGCGTGCAGGTTTCCTCACGATGTTTTCCTTCACCGAAAAGTTCAGGGTAAATTCAAATTGAATTTCGCACATAAATAATTTTAGAGGTGCGAGCCAGATTTGAACCGACGACCCTCTGCATGAGAGGCGGTAGGTCAAACCACTAGGCCACCACGGCTCTCCTACTACTACTCCTACCTACCTACCTAGGTGTACCTATATCTGTCTTTATTATGGTGGACTGGGTGGATTTAAACCATTTGCTTAACTCGTAGAAAGGCGATCATTGCTACCATCACTTCTAGAAAAATGGTCTGAGGCAAACGTGCCAAAGCATTTTTTGGGTGTTCCTGTCTTATGAACTATGACCCGCGCTTTATAAAAATCTTCTCATATAAATGAGTTTCCAAAACATCATTTAATAACCTAATCGTACTCAATCCGCCCTAACTTCTAATTATAAGACCATATATTTATTAGACTTACTAAATAACAATAATTACTGTCCCACTAATACTCAAATGTAGCTATTAAGAGTGTTTTTACCTATAAATCGCAATTAAAGAACAATGTCGTAAAGAATACTCTTATAGCACTTATAGCGGGTAAGTTAATGCGTACAGCGCATTAATAGTCGGTTTCCCATAATAATAAAATCGAATTATAATGGTGGAGCCGTGACCGTGCTCTGCGCAGGCGCTGTATTCACAGACAGAGCACTTTCAAATAAACGCGCAAAAATGATCTCCACTGATCATTAAAAATATCACTCAACAAATCTGTTACCTTGTCACTAGATTCAATATTAGGGTTTTGAGACGTAAAACGGCTTCGGGATGTTTATTTCTCCCAATTACGCTACATACTATTGGAAGCCTAAGGTTTCAAAATGTGCACATGCGAGACTCGATGGTTTGAAAATCTTCTATCCATATTAATAAGTAGACTACGCATAAGTAACCGATGTCCAGTTCCACGCCAATTTTCTTGCTTCTGGATGCTTCAAGATGTCTACATCTACCTACATATGCTCGCAGTATGACGGTAAGCAGTGTCTCTTTGTCTGTTAGCGGTTATTTCACCAACAGCTCACTCTGTTCTATGCTGCAACACTCAGTACTGATTAAGTTCATCCATGGCATTTGCTATCGCTATGAATTAAACATTAAGCGGGCCGAACTGGCGTACTCTTTCTAATCCATAACGTGTGAAGGAGACGAAACAACGATGACAAGTAACAATTGTTAAACTATTTTGGTACTTTAAGTCTAACAGTTTAGAGTATGTTCTTGATCTTCACACATGAACATTGTTTAGAATTTTGGAAATTATATCTAAATAGAATTTTTGCGGCTTTTACTCTGTTATCGAAGTTTTTCTCACGAAAAACATGACGGGGTTTTTACATTGACAATTATGATGGTGTTAGCTACCTTAATATATGACATTATTGTCAAATCCCACGGCTTTTGACCTGTTTGACATACAGAGGTTACTTGCTCGTTAACACATGGTAATATAACATGTTTGGAGTCATTAATATGGTTTATTACCTACTGATGACTTGAAGTTACCAATGTCGTTAGACGAAAAGTTAAAAATGAGTTTAGAGAAGTGTGTAACTGTTGCTAAAACATATGTTTGATTTGATGTAAGTTTGATCAGGCGATTTATATTTTTTATGCTTCAAATGTACGAAATAAATATTTGTAAATCTCGGAAGTTGATGAAGGAGTTAAACCCAAACACGGTAGTATTAGTGATAAGTATAAATTCAATCTTTACGTAAAGTGTTTTTTTTTACCCGACTGCGCACCGCAAAGGAGGGTTATGTGTTTACCTGTCTATGTATGTATGTATGTATGTATGTATGTATGTATGTATGTTTGTTCCTTTGTGGCACACTAGAGATCAAACGCGTGGGTCGATTTTAATGAATCATACGTCAATCGATTCGTCTGAATTGCGCGAGTGTCACTGAAGATATGAAATTTATCAAAATTCAAAATGGCGGCTACCAGACGCCATATTGTACAAAATAAAAAAATAAAAGTCAACCAACTATGGCATGTGAGGTATCGTTAAATAGGTATTTAAAAATCATTATTAGGTTTCTTTGACCATTTTTCAGACAAAAGAACCGTTTATGATTTATAACGATTCAAAGTTCCTTTACTAACCACGTAAAGTAGGTACCTACCTATCCACCCAGTAGTACATCCGTTCGAATTAGCAACACAGGAAATAATCTAGACCAACGAGTCTTCAAGCAGGTCACGACGACTATAAAATACTTAGTAATAATGTTTTTCATAAATCTCAAACTTCAATCAAGTACGTACGCATGTGCAATGTAGTGTACCAGTAGCGTCATCTATCCGTTGACTTGAAGACTTTTAGTTTCGTTATTACATTTAAAGTGTCAATAGTGTGTGTGATACAGTGAAATATAACCCTGTGATATAACCTAATTGATTATAGGTACCAATTAGGTACACTAGTCAGTACTCAGCGCACGTAAATAAATAAAATAGCTACCTAATACTCTTATGTAGTACCAGTAGCGCCATCTATCGGTTGACTTGAAGAATTTTAATAGGTTCAGGCTTATGTAGCGTTTTGAGCCGGGTTAGGTCTCTAGAGGGATTAATAATCAGTAATTTAGATCATCGCAAGCTACTTAATAATCCCCAACGATAGCAACTCTCTCCATGAAATGACAAGATTGCGGAATTTACGGTCTTTTAATCCCTAACTAAAAATAATAAAATAATAAAGTTAATTAAAAAAACAAAAAACCCGACTGCGTAAAAACTAAAAAGAAAAAAACAAGACTACTTAGTTCAGTAGTAGCTAGGATTATGTTAAGTAATTGATTGCTATTGAGGAATCTAAAGATGCCTACAGTCGGGACACATTTAAAATCTAGGTTAAAATGTTACAAATAATGGGTCCCGATAGTAGGCATCTTTAGATTCCTCAATAGCAATCAATTACTTAACATAATCCTAGCTACTACTGAACTAAGTAGTCTTGTTTTTTTCTTTTTAGTTTTTACGCAGTCGGGTTTTTTGTTTTTTTAATTAATTCTTAAAATGAATCAACAGCTTTTAAAACCAACATGGCCTATCGAAACAACAAAACGGACACATAAAAGTAACCTGCCTCACAAGAGCATTCAGCTTAAAACCCAAAATAATACAAAACCATATAAAGCAAAACCGAAAATCTCCACCACAGCAATTAACGGCACAATACGTTAAGTAACCCGACGAATTATAGACACTTTAATCGAGCATTATAATCGCTCGATAAATTTCTCCAACATTATGCAGTTAATGGCATTTTAAATTCGGCCGCGTGTACCCACTCATTATATAACAAAAGGGTGATCATCAGAATAAATTTGCCAAATTATTGTTATTTTGATTCTGTACCGGGGGCGATCGTTTGACCATGTATGTCGTACTACGGGTACTCGAATGACTGACGAAGTGATATTACTCGTGCGTTGAATTAAAGTATGCAAACCCGTTAAATGCATGTATTGAGTTTGAATAATACTATGCTGCGAGTACACTAAACTTGATCATTTTACACAAGTTGACTCAAGTGCAAAGCAAATATGCGGAGAAATAGAACTAGTGAAATTATCCTAAGATCGCAGTCATGTTTGACACATGACAGCGCCCTTGTTAATTCCTAGATTTAACACAATATTTTGTTTTAAACCTCATCACAATGAGCATCAATAGAAAAGTATCAAATACATGTGTGATGTTAAAACTTAATAACATTCAAATCAGACACTTGACGTAATCGAGATTATCTCAATGGAAGCGAGACCCGGGGGTCATCTATCGAGTTACAATAGTAGCCCTTGTAAATTACGTGCCTCCGAGAGTAATGGATGCGTATGCGTACGCGCAGGTTTAAAACACAGGTGCCGGCCGCCCGCCAAATTGGCAATAATATCGCCAACGACGTAAGTGCTTAACCTTTTAATCGCCACAGTCAACCACAACCGACAAAGCTACAGCGGAAAATATATTTTATGTCATCAGCGTTTTGTTCAAATTAGCGCTTCTCTTACAATAGGCACGGTTATCAAAGGGTTAAACGACTCCATTATACAAACTCGAAACAATTACTTTGTCATAAGTGGGAGTTACTGTTCGTAATGCGCATGCGTGACGTTCAAATCTCAAGTGTCCAATTGTCTTTAGACGATTAAAATAATTTTACGTTCAATGTTATCATTGAAGAAGCATTACTAAAATCAAATGCATTGTTTTTTGTCAATTTTATATAGTTATCTTGCTATGTGGTCATGGTATTGTAACATGACTATACGCTGTAAGCCACGTCTTGTCTCAAGTCCTATAACTACATATAACCTAAAAAAAAACGTAGAAAAAAGGCATATGGTAATTGTAACACTGACAATAGCAATGTCTTTAAATGAAGGAGAAGAATATACGTATTACTAATATTTAAATGACAAGTGCTATTTCTTAGTGCTAAAGAATATGGTCGATTTACGATATAATTAATAATAAAAATATAATTCCTTCAATTACACATCGAAATTTTCGCAATGCAAATGTTAGTTTCCAAATTTCTCAGTCAATAAGAAGGTCCTTACCAAGCAAAACTAAAGAACGTTAAGATGTTATTACCCCCTCATGTCTAGAAGTCTTTTAATAATTTAAATAAAGCCTTGAGATAGCCCTTAATGTGCCTGTGCCGAGACAATGGCCTTGTGAAGGAGCTGTTGGCACGCCAAACTGCAGTTTGAGCTGTCGTGACCGTTCCTTGCGTCAGTTATATGTATTGTAAACTCTTATGTGTTTATCTTAACGTGGACAGTATGATAATGTTTGTTTTGTCCGAAGACCCAGAAATCAATTAGTTACATCACTTTTTGGTAGGTCAGTAGGTACTGTATTTTGTTATTTTTTTTATGAATATGTTGATATTATTTTAATATTGTTTTTCGCTGTCATTTGTAGTTGAGCTTTTGCAAAATGTCAATTTCCATTAAATGTTTTGTGCATGAAGTGAAGTGATCTGATTTTATGTCTTGTTCAACAGTAAGTAGTGTTACGAAAACACAAACTTGAATTTTCTTATCGACTCAAATTGTTCTTAATAGACCTGGACTTGTTTACAACACTGTTTATTATCCTAAGTGTTCTCTTTGTTTCAACAGATACGAAACCCACAATATTGTATTGGACAGGACGACCTACGCATCTAATAAAGAAAACCTAATCTTATTTCTAATCTCGAGCTCAGTACGAGTAGCGAAAATGACTTCCATTTCAATAACCTACACAAATATTATCTAACACTGCATAAATAACAATATATAATTCAAATGCGTTGTGCGGAAACCTAAATGCCACATAAATTTGCTGAGCGTTCGCTCGCGCTAAATGACGACGCTTCGGGCCCTGCGCTTGAGCCGTTGTCTTCTCATAAACCGCCATCAACGTCCAAAAAACCTGTAACACCTAGAAATTTAAGCTCACTTTCGATTGCACGGTCAACACCACATCATTCATGCACACCTATTACTCCATTTCTATCGCCCTCAGTAATTTCAGCTCATAAAGCTCGAAATTCATCTCGCTATTTTACATCTTTTGTTTTTAAGGCTACTGTAAACTAGTAAGTTAGCTTACGATTTATGCCTACAATGGAGGCAGCAAGTTCTGTAGCCTGGGGAGAATAGTGTTCAACTTATTGCCTGGTAGCGTTATTCGTTCCGAATCATTCCCTATCTCCCATCTGGCCGATTCTGACATACTTTACAACGCAGGGCTGCTCCGCTGATTTCCCTCGGTTTAATGATTCTTGATTTACGAGGTCTTATGAGGAATTTGTTTCTTTATATTTGTATCTTGATGAGTGTGAAGGTTTAAAGTGAATTTCTTATTGCCCGAGGCGCTTCAGAGAATCGGCACTGGTGGATTTATCGTTTCTGTAGGTGCTGATGCGAAACTAATTGTCGTGATGATTTAAGCATTTTTAATTAATTTAGGGTGCCGTAATTCAAGTGGATAAACACGGCATTTTTTGATGATCGCTTCAATTACTTCATCGTTACCTCGTAAATTACCAATGCGTGGGGTCTGCATTTCGTTAGCATTTATGTAAGAAAATTTATGTTTTACTGATCACTTACTGACAGCTGACATAATGATGATGATTATTGTAATTTGGTTAAAATGTTACTTGTGAAAGCTTTCTAGTGTTCTTGTGGCAATGACTTTTTAATTCTAAAATTATGTTTTCAAAGATGCTTTCGAACTAAATTGCCATCGTTTAGGTACAATTGCTTAATCATACTGACACCAGCGTTATTATGTTGAAACTAACAAACTAATAGAGCAGTGTATCATATATTTTCATATATGTCATAATTAGTATAGCCAACCCTAAGGCACATAATTTCCTGCATTGTGCAGACTGACAAAGCTTGTGCAACAGATTGATTTGCATAGCAGAGCGTTTATTAGGTTTTATTATGGCCAACAATGCCGGGTGACTCCACGGGGAGTCCTGGTTTCATACAGCCTCGGAACCTCGGGCACGGCAGAGCCCTATAGGATATTGCCTAAGCGCTTTGTTGTGAAAACGAACGGATTTGAATAAATTATTCTAGCTCTATTATGTCCCATTTCGTATAATGAAATATACCCAATTATCTGTTTTGCTGGAAACCGGTGGAAGCAAGTAGCACAGGACCGGTCTGAGTGGCGAGCCTTGGGGGAGGCCTATGTCCAGCAGTGGACGTCTTTCGGCTGAAATTATGATCTGTTTTGATTATTTAAAGAGTAGTTTTGGCCGTTTTGTGTCCGTCCGTCTGTTTGTTTCAGCTAATTTCAGGAACCACGGAACAGATTTAAATGCATCATAAGTACAATATTAGCTTGATTGAAATCGGATATTGGAAAAAAAGTTAAAGTCATTCTTATACAATATTTAATCTATGCGAAGTCGCAGGTCACAGCTAGTAATAAATAAGTACCTACAGATGCAGTAATCCTCCTTTCCTTTTTCATTTACCAGCAGATAATTGGTCCATTCTCCTCCCGTACATCGGCACGTATTACTGGTTTCCGTTAGTTAATCGACGGTAGCCGATTACTATTATTGAGGATTAGCAGTTACGGACTGGTTATGGTTAAGGGGGGGTCGCTAGATCGAGCCGGATGTTTCTTTGATTTTTCTCTGTTTTGATTTAATTACCTATTATTTAACCCCCGACGCAAAAAGGAGGGCGTGTGTATGTGTTTGGCCACTGGTACTGTCGCCACGTGTAAACAAACAAAGGCGAACATAAATATCTGAACATACACTCTAATATCTTCACAATAACATCGTGTTCAGATATTTATGATCACCTTGTTTGCTTAACCATATATCTGACGGCGACTGTATCTCCACAACGGATGAACAAATTTTGATTTTGTTTTTAAGATCATTAAGCTAATCGAGTATTCTTAGGCTCTTTAAGGTCCTAAAACATTAAAATGTTTCGTTTTCCATTTCCGTATCCACACGCTATACCTAATTTAGAAGTCCTACATATAGAACTTGATTACATTTTTAAAATAAAGTGAAAAATACGTATGTAATAATTACTTAAATCCTTTGAGAATTCAAAGATGTTTTCATAGATATGTATGTAAGTCAAAGATGTAAGTATATAATAAAATCAGTTCATTCGACCAAAATACATATATAAGTACTCGTTTAATTCAAAGTTAAGAAAACCTTTTAAAAAATATATCTAATGCGTAAATAACTGTTAAATTCAATTTGAATTTACCACTGAGCTTTTCGGTGAAGGAAAACATCGTGAGGAAACCTGCACGCATCTGCGAAGTAATTCAAAGATGTGTGTGAAGTCCCCAATCCGCACTGGGCCCGCGTGGGGACTATAGCCCAAACCCTCTTGTGATGAGAGGAGGCCTGTGCCCAGCAGTGGGACGCAAATAGGCTGTAGTAGTATTAGTAGTAGTAGTAGTAAATAACTGTACAGCTTTCTAGAAACTTATAAACCCAATTGTACACATTCCAATCACCCTAATTGCTGTATATAAACACTTATGTGCTAATTCAGCGTTGTGGCCACTTTATACATACATAATAAGAGTGATTACCTAAGACTGGACGGTAGCCGAGATGTGCCAATCTTTTCCTCGCTCAGGCTAGGCTTACACCTTAATAAGCCTCGTTCTAGATATTTCTTACTTGAACATATGAAATTTTTATCAAATATGCTGAAATAATCTGGAAGAAGGGGTCTGTCCTCGACGTTGTTGGAAAAAAATTGAACATACAGTTTTTACATATAAAGTTATATGTTCTAGAATGGTTCTAGATGTATAATCCTTAATCCTTAATCTAAATATATAAAACTCAAAGGTGACTGACTGACTGACTGACTGATATAGTGATCTATCAACGCACAGCCCAAACCACTGGACGGATCGGGCTGAAATTTGGCATGCAGGTAGATGTTATAACGTAGGCATCCGCTAAGAAAGGATTTTGCAAAGTTCCCACGGGAACGGGAAAAAAAGGGATTTTTACATTTTAATGTTTAGGCGCGTACGAAGTCGCGGGGAAAAGCTAGTAATATTATAAATGCGAAAGTAACTCTGTCTGTCTGTCTGTTACCTCTTCACGCTTCAACCGCTGCACGCTGGACCGGTTCCCGGGAAAGGACATAGGCTACTTTTTATCCCGGAAAAACGCAAAGTTCCCGCGGAAGCGCGATAACCAAATTCCACGCGGGCGAAGTCGCGTGCAGAAGCTAGTGTTCTATAAAGAATGATCATAAAATAAAGCAACTAATTATAAGTCACTCACTAAGTATTAGAGACCATTTATTGCTTTAGTTTTACCAACCCTTATACATGGGTAGGTATATTTTAAGTATGTAAGTCGAGGAACCCAACGTAAAAGTTAATTCACTTACTAGCCTCTAAGGTTACGTAAACACCCTTCTTCGTACATAATGACCCAGTACAAGAAACTGTCACCGCATATAAAAAGTTTAATCCATGTAAACCCGCCCGGGAACCTGCGCCGACGCAATCTACTATTAAAAGGAGTCAACGCACCCGTATGTGGTCGCAGATGGAGGCAGATAGCTCAGAACACTCGAAATAATTAAAGTACTTAAGTAGATAAATATATCTACATGTTTTACCAGGATGAAAGTATCGTTATGTCATAAATAGCTGCTTATGTGAAACTCAAAATAAAACTGTAAATAATTATTTGAAGTTATTCATAGGTTGCTCCTCTATAATTCTTTGCCAGTACTTACTTGAAAATTTTTCTAAATTTTGGAAGTCGACATACGATCTAAACTTTGTGTATTTGATTGACTCATAAATAAGTTAATGGGGGTATAGTTCCCACGCTTGCACAGTGCTCATTAGGAATTTCAAATAATTCGAATTTCAGTTAAAGTAAAGCAAACAGTATTGTTTCGAACCAGCGGGCGCCACTGATGATGGGAGGGATGTATAGGTCAAACTGCGCAAAATAGTCAACGGCTGCCTTGGCTGACATCAGCGCCAGTAACGCTCCTTTTTTGTTTTCGCTGGGAAAATGCATTTACGCATCCCACCCGGGGGGGGGGGGGGAGGTGGTTGTGTGGGACTCGCCGACCAGAGTGGCCGGAATACCCACTAATACCCCAGCGATTCTCCTCCGCGCTGGGTGCGCCAGGGCTGCGGGTTCTCGTTGTCGCATTCTACCGCAGCCGCCAGTAGCGCCCCCAGCGGATTTCCAATTCGCGGTGTCCCTCGTTAATAATGAAAACACCCAGTGGGCTATCTGTGTGTAAAGACGTGCCTGTAAAGACGTACAGGCAGGTATGTGGCATGTAATAACAACAGCTACTGTTCACTAGCAGGACGGCCGCTCGCGGATCTGGCATCACCGTCAAGTTTGCGCACTCGGGGAGATAATCTATGAAGGACTAGCAGTTGGCCCGCGAATTCATCCCGCGTAGTCTTAGAATTTGCGTACCCGATGATACTAGGTCTATACGTATATAGATGGTTATAGTTATAGAAGCATTGAAAAACTGATTTGACCCATGGAAAACCCGTTCCCGTAGAAATATCGGGATAAAAAGTTCCCTATGTTATTTTCAGGGTCTCAAACTATCTCCATACCAAATTTCATCCAAATCTGTCCCGTCGTTGTGACGTGAAGGAAGGACAAACAAACAAGCAAACACATATTCACATGTATAATATTAGTATGGATTGGAGGCCTGGGAAAACCTTTTAGGATAGCTAAATATTGCTATCTGACTGATGACAGCGCACAGCCGAAGCCACTGATCATAGGAAGCTGAAATTTGGCATGTATGTAGTTTCCTTGGTAGGTAGGAGAAAGGATTTTACATTTTAATGTTTATGCATACGAAGAAGCGGCCTACAGCCAGCTATCTAAATATATAAAACTCAAAGGTGACTGACTGACTGATATAGTGATCGATCAACGCACAGCCCAAACCACTGGACGGATCGGGCTGAAATTTGGCATGCAGGTAGATGTTATGACGTAGGCATCCGCTAAGAAAGGATTTTGCAAAATTCCCACGGGAACGGGAAATATCGGGATTTTACTTTTTAATATTTCTGCGCATACGGAGTTGCGGGGAAAAGCTAGTTATAAATATGAGAGTCAAGGACTCAAGGATACACAAAGCCTAATGGAGACGGTAATTTTCGGGGTTTCTGTAACGATATGTGTAAATTTTGAAAAAAGGCCTTCTGCTGAGTTTGCTGCGGCGATTCTTCTCAAGCACTGGGTCTTGGAAGCGCTGGTAAATTCATTTCTGTAAAATTCATTCATCCAAAGTGTCGTGTAAAAGTGCCCTGATGTGGCTTAGTTGCTAAATAAATAGTTTGATTTTTGTTTTTGATAATAATTATCTCCAGCAGAACTAGGGTCGCCGAAATTATTACCACTCCCTTATCAAGTCCTCGTGTTTCTTACTATGCAAAAATAAATAAACTTCAACAAATCCTGAAAGCTAAGTCCATAGTCTGATTGAAGTCAAACCGCTAGACTACCAATACTCATTACAACAAGTGGTCTTACGAGCCATAATAACATACAGTGTCATTTGCTACCATTGCGAGATTTGCAAGCCGCACCTCACATCCGTGGAGTCGTCTTATTATATCAGCCGGCGCCTGCAATGCTGCTGTTTCCAGTAGGGCCGCCAAGTGGTAGAGATCTTCTACTATCTAAAGTCCCGCGCCTTCACATTTCAAAACGCTTCAATGTATTGTGCGTGCTATGTGTGCGTGCTGAGACAGCCATCAACTATGCGTTGAGAGTGTTGGTGGTGCTTGTTAAATAATAATGAAAAAATTTAAGCGTTTTGAAATGTGAAGGCGCGGGACTTTAGATAGTAGAAGATCTCTACGGTGTTCTGGAATAAGGTAAGTTTTAACCAAGGAATTTCATAATTTTATTTGTATACATACATTTACAGATGTGTATCAGTGTCCGACTGTGGAATCTTAAAATATAAAAAACTTTATTGCTTCACAAGAACTACTAATTAGAAGGAAGACGTTAAACTGACCAAAATACATAAGGGCCTGGCGCTGGGAAATCTATAAGATTTTGGAGCGAGTGTGGGATGGAGAATGGGAAAACAACATAGGCTAGTACCTACTTCTTACCCAAATATTTCCATGATATGGGTATTTCCGTGGGTAACACCGAATCGCACTTTTGAATTGTGTAAAATTATGTCCTGCCTCATTTTCACAAATGCCGACTCTACTTGTCACAACGATGGTATCTTTACGTTATTGTTTGTTGTTTACTTTATTTCATAGACATAAATAATACTTCGTATGGACCCGGCCTAACGTAGATACATGTCATGTGTCCCCACTTCATTGGTGTCCAATCCAAAGTTAAACTTGTATCGTGACACTAAAGCTGGGTCACATTTTTCCAACAACGAGACGAGTTTTTAGATACTGAGAAACAGTTTCGAAAAAAGTTTTTTTAAAAACGCTTATTGTCACGCACGCTCGGTGACAGAACTTTGGATTGGACACCGAGGAAGTGGGGACATATTACGTGTACGTTAGACCGGGTCTATATTTACGTCTATGCTTTATTTATTGTTATGTCTCGACTTTAATGCTAACGCGCGTACGCAAATCACTGGTTTCAACCAGTGATTTGCGTACGCGCACCTGAAATTTATACTCTTCTTATATGTATAGGGAAATTCGTCGTATTTTTAATTACGTTTCCAGTTAAAAACAGGATAATTGATTCAACATGAAAGTTATTTTTCTAGAAAGATAAACTATTTACCATCAGGGGCTATATTCGAAGTCTTAGATAGGATTGTCCCTGTTCCCTATAGGATCGCTCACGCGTCAAGTTGAACTTTAAATCTAGCTGTTCACGTTCGAGTTTTGAATTAAGTACTTCGCATATGCATGCAGCTTTCCTCACGATGTTTTCCTTCATCGAAAAGCTCGTGATTTATGATTTTTTCGTGTTTGTCAGTTTTCGGGGAAGGTTTATGTAGTAGGTACACCTGTGCAAAGCCGGGGCGGGCAGGTAGTTTGAAATACATTATAACAGGTTGGCTTTGATTAAATTATAACGCAAAGGAGGCACATAGCTGGCTGGCTACTGAACTCTGACGTCACGAGTCCTGTTTACACTGCCGTTGTGCGCCGGCGCACAATAACCACCGGTTGCCAACAACTATTAAGTACATGAATAGAGCTGTTTGAAGAGAAAAACGTTGGGAAAACTTTTTTGAACTGCTAGCTTCTTTCGCGTGGGTTTCAGTTATCGCACTCCCGCGGGAACTTTGTGTTTTTTTTGGGATGAAAAGTAGCCTAAACTATCTCTATACCAAATCTTTCCAGTGGGTTAAGGGTCACACAGATAGAGAGTAGAGACCGAGTTTACTTTCGCATTTGTAATATTAGTATGGGTTAATAATAAATTAATATCGATGGATGTTACATAAAATTGCCAATCAGCCTAGCTGGATAGATTGTAATAATGTTTAAAATAATTATTCAGTATAAAAAACTTTCATTTTTTTCATTTTATTTGATTAATTGATTTTCGTGTTTATCATTTTGTAAGGTGATTTTGTATTAAAGGATGGGATAAATTTATTTCGGTACAAACTAAAATACTACAATACAATACAATAAAAATAAAACTAAAAACAAGAACTAAAAATAACTTAAAAATAAAAAATGGAATTGTATTAAATACTCATCTGTCAATGAGTTTTTCACTTATTTATTTTCGCATTATCAGCTCTATATATATTTAATCGATAGCAATTAGATTGTCAATGGACAAGTGTCGCGGACCTGTCGGGGCTGCGGTTAAGAAACGTTAGTTATAATTATGTGAGTGCAGCTTTCTTCGCGATTTCTGTGGTTTGAGCCGTTTGACAGGTTTGGCGACATTTTATTAGAGCCTTTGTGTGTACGTGAGACCTAAGTGTCAATCTTGTGGTGGGGTTTTTCAATGATTCCTGGTTTAAATCGCTGTACTTCGTAATGTCTTCGTGAATCCATACTAATATTATTCGAAAGTAGCTCTGTCTATCTGTCTGTCTGTTACCTCCACCTACCACGCTTCAACCGCTGGACCGATTTGGATGAAATTTGGCATGGAGATAGTTGGGGTCCCGAGAAAGGACATAGGCTTTTTATCACGTAAAAACGCATAGTTCCCGCGGGAACGCGATAACCGAATTCCACGCGGGCGAAGTCGCGGGCAGAAGCTAGTAGGTATCTGATATTTTATAGTTATCTCTGATATTATATAGGAGCTTGTATACCCGCCACTTCTTCAGCAAGGGATTTCATACTTAACTGCTACCCCCCTTATTACCCCCTAAAGGGATGACTTCCGGGATAAAAATTAGCCTATATCCTAATCCAGGTTCTCAACTATATGTGTAACAATTTTCATGCAAATTAGTTGAGCCTTTTTGGCGTGATTGAGTAGCAAACATCCAAACACTCAAACATCCCCAATAGATGGCGCCATTGGAAAAGTTAGTTGACGCTATCGATTGTTCCTCCCAACCTTGAAACCTTGAAACCAAAACCTTGAAACTACACATGAATATATGTAGTTTCAAGGTTTTCCATATGTTACCTAATAAATTATCCGATTTATAATATAATTACAAATTACGATTACGATATTAGGATTACGAACTATTACGAATTACGATTAGGATTAGGAAGGATAATAATATCAACCTAACACCGACTAGAAGTGCAGGATGCCACTCCCCAACCTCCCCCCTTCCCCAGCCCTTTGCATACACGACTGTCAGTTGTTCCTAAACTTACATTGATTTGTCAGTTCAGTGTCGTTTTGCAATTTCGTATGTATATGTACTCACTTGCCATCACCAGAGAGCACAACTAGCACAGGACCATAGTCTAATAAAACAAGGTCTGCCGATCCGGGTGACGTGTCACCCTTACGTCAAAGTCGAGTTGCCACTTTTATTGCAATAAAACAAAATGACGGAGATATTTGCTGCCGTTATAATGCAAAATAAATTATTTGCGCATTACAATTGTCATTTACTTGTTTAAACACACAAAATGGGACAAGTTAAAAACAAACGAACATAATAACTTAATGAAACACTCCCAGCATACATGGGGGTCGGGGATTATTTTAATAGACCACTTGCAACACACAGCGGCGCAAATGAGGTAAGGGTGACACCCACACTACTACAGAATACTGGACTGCCATACTTGGCGAAGTATATTATTGTATCATGCACAGGACCCGCAGTGGACGTCTTTGGGCTGAAATGAAAATGAGGATTATGACAAACCACCACCATTGAAATTTGTAAAAGCAACTTTACTGATGTCAATTTGTAAGGTAAACGCACCAGTCTAAGACACACTCCAACTACTACACACTAACTCCAGTCATCGACAGGTCAGCCGTGATTAAATGTCAAATTTACTATAAGAGTTTAAGAGTTCGAGTTTCATAAAAACACAGGATTCAACCCAGGAGTGGTGCCGTTACCTTAGTTACATCCCAGCTACTTTACCGATGTAGTCGGGCGAATAAGTATAGGGATACTTTATCTGAAAGCAATTTCCCAAGTAAATGAGTACGTGTATGTCTAATGATAGAGAAATATTAATTCAAGTTTATAAAAATAAACATGCCGACCACACAAATCGAAGGCAATCTATAGAGATTGCGGACGCACGTGACTACCGGCCGATTGTCTTAGTATATTGTTCAACTGTATGTTTGTACGCGACTGGATTACGCAGATCGATAGAGAATCAAATCATAGTAAGGATAAGATAGTTTATTTATACACTCAACAGCAATATGAATTCGGGTTATTGTATGGAAAATGCTATAAAAAGTGACCTGAATTCATGGCTCTTGAGTGTAGAAGTCACGAAACTAGGATTGTCATGTCAACCGATAGACGTCCACTGCTAGGCCACCCCTATGAAACTAGGATGCTTTAACAATATTTTCTTATATAGTAAAAGTAAGTAAACTAAAGTAAAAAACATTTATTCGGCTAATTAACCTTACATCTATACTAATAAAAGAGCAGAACCCGGCGTGTCTGTACATAGAAAGAAAAGTTCAAAAAAAAGGAGCGGGGGGTCTAAAGATGTATGATAGACCACAAAACAGCGATTTCTTTTGCGCAGCGATTGCGAAATCTTTTCTGTCTGTCTGTTTGTTAGAGTTAATCTCCGAAACTACTGAACCGAATTGAATGCAGTTTTCAAGGGTAGACAGAGCATTATTTGATTAAAATGGAAAACGGAAAGAAAAGTTCTCGGCAATCTTATATTCCACGCGTACGAAGTCGCGGGCAGAAGCTAGTTACTTAATAACTAGGTAAAATGAAATTATCGAACCAGATTAATATGAATAATATCCTTCGATTAAAGGCATGTCCACATGATTCTCCTCCGAGCGAGCGCATCAGGCTATGATCACTGTCATTACGCGGCTCCCGCACTACGGTGGAAGCTGACGATTGTACCCGATTGTTTCGATTTACCTTTTGTTTAGAGCATCTTTTATTATTTGTTGTTCTTGGGTTACCTACATAGACCCTGTAGAGTTGAGAGTCCTACCACAGGGCGGACACGGCCTATAAAAGCAAGATTTCGAACACAATTCGGATGAAGTGACAATGTTTGCGTGCGAGGACGTCTGTACTGTCTGGTAAATGTGTGTGTACCAACTACGCGGGCTAGTGATTCACTCTCCATATCCAGATGAAATAAATGACGGTAAGGGCGAATTGGGCGCGAGTCGCGCGACGGCTAGATTCAGGCGGTTGATTCCGTTGCCATTCTGTATGTAGGTAGTACTGTTAAATATTCTGTGGTATTACGTAAAATTAATGTTCAGTTCTCTCCATTAATTATGTTAACTGACTTTTAAGTGATCGAGGTTATGATATTTATTGCGCCCATAATGCTTTATTTACAAATAATGACTATGTACCAAAGACCAGCTATCCAGTCCCATCCGCGTCCAAAATAAACCATTTTACTTAAATTCGCATTAAACATTCAAATCGCACAGTTTCGCCTGTAAAGATCTCATTTCTCGTCCCATACATATGCAAATGACCGCCATTGCTCACTAAATCGATTCCATTCGGTCAATCCATTCGTTCTTTCGGTCATCAATCACTGGGCAAGATTGAGCGCTTCTTTCGGTTGGTAGTATCCATTTTTATCTGTGTTTAGGGTATGTAATGTACCAGCTAGCTAAATGATCTAATTTAAGGGCGCCAAGAAATGAAAATGGGTGTAATTATACCATTAATTTCCATGTACCTACAAAACGGGACGTATCCTATTTTAATACTCTCATGCGATAATACGATAAAAATTCTGAAATAAAATAAATGTGATTTCAAAGCAGCTATTTTAAATATTAAACTATATAAACAAAACTTTCACAAAATCTCATAAAATTCGGTTTGCTTCCGTTTTAAACTGTACTTAGTTATTCTTTTTACCGTAGCAATACCTTACTTTGTAGTGGCAAAGAAAAACGTAATTCAAAATTAATTTCACGTTATCGAAAACGCCTATTCGATATATTGGCCCAACTTGACACGTCCCATGTTAGAACGCAATTTATAATGTATCGTATGTTAATTCGAGATTTCCCACAGTAGACACCTGACATAGGAGTCATAAATACTTCTAGCTACTTCGTCTAATGTTATGGTAGTACTGATTAAGCGGATGGCGGTAAGCGACAGATACTGAAAATTAATGAATGAATGAATGTTTTTTATGCGAACCAACAATTTCATCGGCCAATTTAATTTGTAAGTCTTCACGAGTTCATTTTGAATCTCCATATTCCTCTTGGAAAAATAAACTCAGAGTAGGTTGAAGTGAAGACCAGTAGTGGACAGTGATCCAATGACTGTCATTTAAAGGGAACTAAGTGTCATACACTTGTTTTACGACGATTTGACAAGTGTATCAATTTAGAATTAAGATTTAATGAAGCGACCAATACTGGTGCCGTCACCCTTGAGTGATATGAATGGAATTTAAAAAAGTACCTACCCGTACCAAGTTTTTTTTACATGAAGTAGATTGCAAAAAAAACTTGGTACGGGTAGCTAACTCGTAATATGAAAAGAAGATAACAAATTATAGACTCACTAATATAAATAAATGCTATATTGTTTCTTGTTTATTTATTACTAGCTTCTGCTAGCGACTTCGCCCGCGTGGAATTCGGTTATCGCGGGAATTACTTACGCGTTTCTCTGGGATAAAAAGTAGCCTATTGTTCCAAATATCTCCATGTCAAATTTCATCTCAATCAGTCCAGCGGTTGAAGCGTGAAGAGGTTACCTACAGACAGACAGACAGAGTTACTTTCGCATTTATAATATTAATATGGATATGGATAAGAAAGAAAATCTAAGAATCACCGTCCGTACTTTGAAATAGGAAATGATATCCAAACCATTACTACCTTCACTTTATCATAAGTACTTTTCATTCAAGTTCCCGATATTCATCATTACACAAAGAAATACATGGAATGAAACGTGTATTGTCCTGTATAAAGCATACCACATGATAATACAAACTATTTTATCCCTAAGAGCATGCACTTTATAGCTAATACTCCTTTACCTTCAACAAAGTTATCTATATAACGTCTGAAAGTCCAACAACCATTTTAACCTCTCTATTACGTTTCACGTTAAGATGAGAATGGTTTGCACCGTATGAAAAGAGCTGCAAATTCAATTTGGCACTGCTACTTGGCTTTGTTGACACCTTGATTGAATATCGTATGGGAAATCGTAAAGGGAATCGATTCGCAAAGAGTCGCATAAAAGTCGATTCAGAGATCCGAATAAAGGGTACCATAGAGCACTGGAATCTATGGGATTGTATGCGATGATGAGATCGTGCAAGTGGTACTTGTAAATGCAGTCAAAAGGAGTAGCTAGCCACAAATGCTGCTCACTGTACTATTCAGTGCGGGTTATTTTAGTACGTAATATAGTAGTAGTTTAAGAGGGTTTATCCCGAAAGTTGGCAACGTCGTCAACTGTCAAATGTTTCGTTGTTTTTATTTATTTCTCAATAATACTGAATTAAAAAAGAAGTTATCATTCTATGGTTGAATGACGCGTCTCGTTATATATTTGTTGATTAGGCATTCAAATGATAAGATTACATTAAAATGCATGGAAAATGCGATGGAAAGTTTTCAAAATATAGTACTTCCATAATCCTAAAAAAATCATGTTCCTAGGATAATTGTTGCAATTATTTAATGTTTTATTCAACCATAGAGCGACAATTCATATTTTCATTCAGTAATATTCATAAATTAATGAAAACAATGAAATATTTGACAGCTATTTGCGACGTTGCCAGCTTTGGGAGTAAACCCTCTTGAGAACTAAAGAAACAGCTGGGTAGTTTATTCTTTCAAGAGAATGTAATAGTACTCTACCTACTTGGTTTCTGCTTCGGATGCGCATAAACACTAGTATGTAAAATCCCGGTTTTTTTGCTATGTCTTTGGTAATTTCGGGAAATTCTCTCTTTAGCACTCCCCTACACTCCCCAAGGAATCTAAATGCCTAATTCCAGCTTTCTACGACCACTAGTTTCGGCGGTGCGTTGTCATCGGTCAGTGATCCTTTTTTTAAGATACAGGGAAGATTTAAAAAGAAAAAAAATCGTGAAAAATATAAAAGAACAGCGAAAAAGAGAAAATAACTAGAAACAAGAAATAAAAATCCCATTTAAATATGGGAATCAGCTTAGACATATATTTTTTAAAGACGCAAACACATCTACTATTAAATTGCTCTCAAACTAGTGCTGAAATAAAAGTGATAAAAAAACCCGACTGTTCTTATTCATAAACCTCTTTAAAAATCGTTTCACGATTTTGTATTATTCTAATCGCTACTATTGGTTCTCATTCCGATGCCATATCGCACGGTACAAATGGTACAAATTATGCGGCAGGATTCTTTCGCTCGAGATAATGTATTCGATTCCGGGCGCTTCGATGGCATCGTTCACGCGAGCTTCGGGTGTTAGCAGATGTTTCGGAGTACTTCTGGAACTCGAAATTAAAACACGTGAGTTGAAAACGACTATATTTTTTCTCGTCATGTAAAATCCATGACCAGTAAAATGTCGCGCAGTAGGTCTGCGACAAGATCGAAGAACTAAAGAATATCACAAGAATTTGAAGAAGGTGAACCTTATATTTTTTGGAAATTGTAGTCCTTTCTGTAATCTTTTGTGTAATAACTTCTCCATGCACCTAATCCATCCACCCTCTTGTGATGAGAGGAGGCCTGTGCCCAGCAGTGGGCCGTAAATAGGCTGTTGTAGTAGTATTATACCTTAATATCGACGTCAAGACGTCATTAAGCATTATTAAATATTCAATGTAGTCTGAAGGGCAGGACCTGATGCAAGTTCTGTCCAGATTGCTAGATCAACATCTTACTACTAACCTGCTACCAAATAGCAGTGATCGCACTGATGTTTTCCGACGATCGATGGGGTAAGGAAGCCGGTGAAATTGCTACGCATCTTATGATTTCGCATTGTCCAAAGGGCCCAGACACAACTTACCATAAGGTATTTTGTGTTGTGTCTATTTTTGTTTACTGACTTTTGAAAAAATCTGCAATTCTCTATTTTGTAGTCTTAATATTACCCATTTTCTTTTTTTTCCAATCGAGTTCAATTAGTACCGCGGCAGATGAGAATTCGATATTCGGAACAGCCGCGATTGTATCGATACACGACGGAATATTTTGTCGCATCGAACGAAACTTGTCAAGTTTCCGCGATAAAATACCCAATTTCAGTCGGAATTCCTGGATGTCACGTTTAATTGGCGTAGATATTTAGCGAAAGTGATTTTAAAAATGGCAAGTTTTCGTTTATAGCCAGTGATTTGTTTTTTTTTTTTGCATGGACATGGTGTAATATCGAATTGGTTACAGGTTTACACAGCTAAGAAGGCGCGTGGATTAAGCAATAATAGACTCTGCGCCAACGGCTTAAGTGCTTCGCCAAGCGCCTTCTAAGTTGTGTCGTACTATAACTCGTTGACAATATCGAAATATCAAACAAAATGAAACGAACCGGGAGACGAGATGTTGGTGGGCCTCCAACGAGACGGAGCGACGACGTGGTAAATGTCACGGGGACACGGTGGATGCGTGTGACACAAAACCGGTCCGAATTTCGCACATAAGTTCACCACCGCAGTAGTAAATAAATTAAATTAAAGGAAAAAAACAAGACGGATCGATCGGTACAAATGTGCGGACCGGAAGGTAGATAATATTTTAATTGCCGTGAAAACTCAATAATTGAAGATAAAAATCAGCGGCTCAGACCAATTACTGCACTAGCCGTGTGGCACTATGCATCCGACGGACGTGTCGTAGTGATGGGAAATATATCGATACTTGAATCAGGTTTAAAAACTAGATCAAGTGTCATGTTTAGATATCGTTAATAGGTAGTTTAATAGTTTGGGGCTAGGTCAATTTGTGTTAAATGTCCCAAGATATTTATACATATATTTAATCAAAAAAATGTGGTTTAGTTTTTTATTACAATCAATTGCTTCAAGTATCATGAAATCATGTACCTACTTTGAGTGCCTTGGCCAAAAATGTCTAAGGGTGCCACGATGCGAAGTCCTTTTCTGTGTGTTGTCTGATTTTCTACGTCGCAACAAAGAAGTGGGGTTCAAGCTCCTTCTTGTAACTCATTTTTTTTTATATATTGTTTACCAAGTTCACAACGAATTATTGCTAAGACATAGAGCTTAAATATACTAACGTTATGAAGTTAGTTGGTTTGACGGAGCTATTGAAAACTCTGTTGTTCTTGTGGTTATTGTTATATGCACCAACGACACAAAATCAATAAAATCCGACAGCAAGATTGAACCATGTCATTGATAAAAATAATATTTTAAACCAAAATCGCATTGTGACTAACGAACAGATTTATCGAATAGAACGGAACGTCGATAGAAATATCGAGAAACGTTAGCAGCCCCATCACTAACGTCAGTTCGTCTGGTTTTTCAGCGGCCAGCTAACAACTCATTAGGCGGCGGTCGCGGCTTTGAATCAGTGCCAACCCTGTCGGTGGGGTTAATTGTATTTTACTTCTCTTTTATAGTATAATAGGGTTGGCACAAATAGTTTTTTTTTTTGACTGGCAGTTACAGATGAAGCGGTGGTGGCCTAGTTGTTCGACCTACCGCCTCTCATGCAGAGGGTCGGGGGTTCGATTCCAGCTCGCACCTCTAAGTTTACTTATGTGCGAAATTCAATTTGAATTAACCACTGTGCTTTTCGGTAAAGGAAAACTTCGTGAGGAAACCTGCTCGCATCTGCGAAGTAATTCAAAGATGTGTGTGAAGTCCCCAATCCGCAATGGCCCGCGTGGGGACTATAGCCCAAACCCTCTCGTGACCAGAGGAGGTCTGTGCCCAGCAGTGGGACGTAAATAGGCTATTGTGGAGATAAATGGTGGGTGGCCATAAAATTTGACATACTCTTCATGCAATAAGATTTTAAAATTACTGACGCCTCATGACAACCGGCCCATATCATTGTCATATTATTTTTGCTCTCGCGATATTTTAATGTTTCTACTTGTTGTGCGATTATGTACGGTTGTCTGGTTGAACAGGATTATGCAGGGTGCATGGCGACGTGAAATTCGATGCCTGTCGATTGCAACAACCTTTCATGTTGTATTAAAAAGCACCTTTGCAAAGTTGATGAACTGTTCGAGTTAAAGCGTGTGTTGACTTGAACTTGACATGATGTAATTTTGTAAATTACTTAAAATGCATAAAATAGCTAAGGTGAACCTAGAAAATGTGATTAAAATCAAAATGTCGAATTAGTAGAAGACAACGGTTAACCCTTCGTCTGTGGCTATAAAAAAAGGGGTGAATTCGCGTCTCCACATAAATAGTGTATAGTTTTGGTTATGGTGGTATAGGATTATTAAGGAGTGCCAAACTTGTGATGCTCTCGTGATAGATTAGGAAACAAAGATCACCAGGTCTCCTCCCCTCTTTCAGAACAGAATCTTTCAACCTGCCTCCAAATAGCAGTGCTCAGACTGTTGTGTTCCGGTAGGGGGTTAAGGCAGCCGGTGAAATTATCAGCACAGAGGCATTCCATCTTAGGCCTCAGGGTAGGCACGCATTCCAGATCTTATGGTTTCTTAATAAGGAATCATAAGATTTCGGAGTCCATGGGCCGCTGTTACTGCTTACCATCAGGTGGTCTGTGTGCTCGTTTGCCTATCATACTTACATAAAAAAGAGGCCTATGCCCAGCCGTCTATGTTTTACCGCAAGAAAAGACTAAATAGTATTTTTCGCAATCGTGACATAATAGAGAGCTTTTCAGTCGAGTACCGTGTTTAGGCCACGAAGCTTGCTGAGTGGCCTAAGTAAGGTACGAGATTGAAAAGCTTGATTATGGCACTATTGTGAACAATACTTTTTGTACGAGTCCATTAAAATTAATAATTTAACTCATTAGTACGAGTATATAAGAAAAATAAATGTCGTTTGAATTTTGCTCTTCGTGGTAGGGCCTGTAATCTAGTTGGTCACGACGTGCATCTAGATGGCCATGCCGAAACGTGAAAAAGTATTTCGATCGTCTAGAGCGAATCGAAATAACTTATTTCGGTTGTTTCGGAAGTATGACTATTTAACGATGAAAAGAGTGACATTGCAGTATTCTCTATGAAATCTTAATACACATATTTCAATTGACGAGTACAAAAAGACTCTTTTTGAACGTCGCTAAGTAACAAACCCACTTTAACCGTACTAGAAAAGCACTAGAAAAGCATTTAAGATACAAGGATCATAATGGGCTATAACATAATTAGAAACCAACATTAAAGGTTAACCTTCCCGGATGCTGTTAACTTTTACCGGAGCTTTGTATCTTATTAATCTGCGTGTATTCAACTTTGTATCTACACCAACAATGTCACAAGCATAGACGTAAATAATATAGACCCGGTCTAACGTACATACACGTAATATGTCCCCACTTCCACGGTGTCCAATCCAAAGTTCTGTCACCAAGCGTGCGTGACAATAAGCGTTTTTAAAAAAACGTTTTTCGAAACTGTTTCTCAGTATCTAAAACTTCGTCTCGTTGTTGGAAAAATGTGACCCAGCTTTAATATCACGATACAAGTTTAACTTTGGATTGGACACCAATGAAGTGGGGAAACATGACATGTATCTACGTTAGGCCGGGTCCGTACGAAGTATTATTTATGTCTATGGTCACAAGACATGGTGCAACTAGGTACTATGATCCTGGGAAACCGTTGACTATAATTTATTTATTGATTCTATGGACATTGAATGAAGTTATGTCCTTTTTAAAATAGGAGTCGCATCCCATTTGTTTTACTTTTAGATTTCAGTAACATTTAGAAGGTCTTCACTTACATTTTACAAGAATGCAGTTGTGCAATATAAAATCCATAAAAAAATTAAACCATCAAACTTCGACAGACGGCAATGTCGATGTCAAGTTTAAGATTGTCATTGATTCAAGTTGATTCATTTGACACCGACTTAGCAATATGTCAAAGTTTGAAAGAGGTTTTTTTTCAGCTATAGTTTTTTAATCAATGTGGTCTTAAATTTTAATGCCAAAATAAGCGCTATCAGCCGGCTTCTATCAAATATGAAGTGACGACGATCTGTCTAAAGTCGCGGGAAGCTGAAAGTCGTACGATGCGTGTGACCTATGTTAAGCAGCGTTATACTACTACTACTACCAGCCTATTTGCGTCCCACTGCTGGGCACAGGCCTCCTCTCATCACGAGAGGGTTTGGGCTATAGTCCCCACGCGGGCCCAGTGCGGATTGGGGACTTCACACACATCTTTGAATTACTTCGCAGATGCGTGCAGGTTTCCTCACGATGTTTTCCTTCACCGAAAAGCTCAGTAGTAAATTCAAATTGAATTTCGCACATAAGTAAAGTTAGAGGTGCTAGCCGGAATCGAACCCCCGACCCTCTGCATGAGAAGCGGTAGTTCGAACCACTAGGCCACCACGGCTATACCGTTTATAGGCTGAAAATAATTAATGAGAATAAAAGCTTCAGTTACTAAAACATCTTAAAGTACTCCCAGTCTCATAAAAATACAATGTTAAAACTTGTATTATCTCCGGGTTGTTTTCCCTTTATGAGCGAACAATGCGGCAAATTTCATTAACTACCCGTTCCCACGTGGCTTAATAAATAAAGCATTATCTGCAATAATAACTTGGTTCGATTGAACTGAACAATGCTCGCGGACGTGTGGGCGAGCTGCTGGGGGAATTCTCTAGAGCGAGTGATACCTCTGGTTTTAACAGCATAAAATTAATTGTTATTGTTTTTAGGCTGTAAATTCTACCTTGCTACGCCCTAGTAGGGTCCATTTTGTTTTGTACTGGTTACATATTTTTAGGAGCATTGTAATACCATAGTTGCAAAGGGTTAAATGATTATGATATTTCAGCCGATTACTAGGTACAGGAAGAATAGCATATTTTGGTTGAAATATATGTAATAATATATTTATAATATTACATCAGTGAAACATTATTTTGTAAGTTTGTAAGTTGCACTTACAAACTTCTGCGCGCAACTTCGGTTGCGTCGAATTTTGCTATCGCGTTCCCGTGGAAACTTGCTTTTTTCCGGGATAAAAATTTACCTGTGTCCTATCTCGGGACTACAACTATCTCCATACCAAATTTCATCGAAATCGGACCGGTTGTAGCATTATGAGGTAACAGACGTACAGACAGAGGTACTTTCGCATTTATAATATTAGTATGGATTTATTAAAAAATATTTCCCCTGGGTGGTATTACCCCCTCCGCCTATCCAGCCATCCCAAGAAGCCTTTGTACCGGCGAGTCCTGATTTAATTGTGGCCAGCGTTAATTGGCCATTGTCCTGCTATATTGGCCGCCCTTGCCGTAACCAGCCATTGTTTCACCGGCCCTTATCAAGAGATAGTACGTATTACCCGTTCGGATTAAGTTATCAAATTACTAACGAAAATTGTATTGTTTAAACAATGGGGAGTCATTTCTAATTTGAGTTTGTACAATAAAACACTCTGTAATAGATAATCCTATACAAAGACCCGATTTCATTGCTGTTGAGTGTATGTGGATAAAGCATTCATGATTGAGCGTAGAAGTATCTATATCCATGTTTCTATAGGTTTTAAATAATCAAGTTATTAAAAAGGTCACAAAAATATTGCAACTGATCATATTTTCAAAAGATGTTGTCTTATAAAATCATTTTTTTATTAATCATTCATTTTTTATAATTTTTTAAAATAATTGCGTTTTGACGTTCAATAAAAAGTACATAGGTACCTGATTCGCGTAAATAATTATCATGTATTGGAAGCTCTTATAATTTTCATTACCAAAGTCCTGTTGCAACATTATGTAAATCTTATTATTCATGTTCTAAATCCTGTACTATAAAGCTGGATAACATGTTCCGGCGTCAACAAAGACCAGCACAATGTTCCCTGAAACAGCCATAACATAATCATAATAATTAAATGTCACGAGAATTCTTATCACAGGATGAGAGGCTACTGACCAGTGGACATCATTTTCATTACTGCATCTTACGACTTTACAAAACAATCCTATATCCATTGCGCACTTTGGCAGTTATGTAGAAAATTTTGCACCAACTCAGGCGTCAATGTTATACGTGTATTGACTTTGTATAGCTTTAGCCCAGTGTCGTTGTAACATAATGTGTCAGACTAAAAACCAGTTAGGCAAATTATCTGCGAAGAATCAGTGGCTCCACCTGCCGTCCCGTCTTCATTTATTTATCTATGTATGCGTGTTCATGGTTGTTGTGTGCGTGATTAGTTCAACGATTGTTTTTGCTTTACCAATAATGGATTTTTGATTTTTATTTTTTATTGTAATTTGACAGGCTTCGTTATCGCGCCAATTTTCATTGGGCTTGTTTATTTGTGTTAATTAAGTAGGTTTAGTTTACGATCTTTTCGAGTGAACACAGGCATTCATAATTTAGGTTTCAGTAAGTCTAGTCTAGCCTAGTTGCTGGTAACTTTTTGACATTTTTCGTCGTCACGTTACATCAGTTGAGACTGTGGGTATGCGCTTCGGCATCTTTAACATTTATTTATTTATTTGGATGTGGTTGTTTATTTTGATGTTACAAACTAGGTATTAGCTTCTGCCCACGACTTCGTCTCCGTTTTTCCGGGACAAGTTTATATCCTTTCTCGGGACTTGAATTAATTTCCTACCTAATTTCATTAAATCGGTTCAGCGGTTGAAGCATGAAGAGGTAGGCTAGAGTAACTTTCGTATTGGCGAAGTATTAGCTATTTATTTTGTCATTAATACTAGACAATGATGTATCACGTAACTGCCACTGTCTAGTATTGATTACCATCCGTATTTAAAACAAAGTGTAACCGTGTAACGTGTAACAGATCTTTCACAATCTCAACCTACGGACGAGACTTTTCAATCAGCGACGCAGCGTGAGGCCTAATTAAAAGTATAATGATCTGGATATCCAGATGCGTACGCGCACGTAAAAACGCACACGTCGTTCTGGGGATATTTTAATTGGATACATTAGAATAAGTAAATAATGCTCATGATCTTCGAAACTTACCTTCTTATCATGTTAAAAAAAATATTATAAAAAGTGTTATGATTCTCCAATCACCTTGAGATATAAATACTTATGTAAATTGGTGAATCCGCTGTAGATTGGGTCCTTGACATACATAGTTCAAACCGCCCGACAGTGTCTGATTGCATCCCCGGCATACATGCAATTGCATATCGCAAAGTAGCCTGAATATGTTTCAATATTAGATACGAGTACCTACCTATCGGATCCTAAACCTCCTTTGACGGCGAGAACGCATTTGTGCCACCAAGGCAAGGGTCTGTAATCTGGCCGTTTTTAGGCCATTTGCTAATTTGCTCATCATAGTTCGAATCTCGCTCGGGGCAAACTTTATGTGATGAGCACAAATGTTTGTACTCGAGTCATGGATGTTTAGTATTTAAATATGTATGTTTTTCTTTATAAAAGTATTTATATCGTTGTCTAGCAGCCATAGTAGCCTTTGCTTAGTTTGGAGCTAGGTCAACTTGTGTGAAATGTCCCAAGATATTAGTTATTTTATTTATAGTACAAAAAAGCAGTTCCGGAAAATCTTCTCAATTCTCAGCATGTTAATTGTTGAGAATTACTTGATGAACTTTGTTTGATCTTTCATTCACGAATCCAATTAGCATCCAGTTCAAATTAAAATGGTTAGATTAATATTTTAGTTCCCGCGCTCGTTCTTCCTGCAAGGGATAAATCAAAATCAATTAAATCAGCCGCGCCAGAGAATTGATTAGCTGGTGAGATTAATATGCATTATTTTATATTATAATTAAGACGTTATTTCATTTACTTGTGATGTGTGCGCTAAGAAATTTATGAGTTGATTACCTATTGCAGATTGCTGGTAGCGTCAGCAGTTTGCACTCATTTGTAAATTTCTTATAAATAATGGCAATTGTGCTACATTCTATGGCTTATTATTATTACTTATTAAGGGATAACACATCACACAGACCCGTGATTATGAGCTCCAAACCATCACGATGGGAAAGAGCTGCGTAGTCACGATGTAGAGAGACGTGTGGTGTATGTCATGGATCCTAAACATTATGGAGTAGACTATACCAAGTCAAGTAAAATCAATCATTTATTCAACAAATTGGCCACATAGGCGCAATTTTACACGTCACAAATGGATTTACGCAACTCTTTAAACTAGCTCTGAAAGAAGTCGTATTCAAAGAACTTGTTTCCAACTTTCAGTAAATGAAGAGCACCAGGACATCTAAAATAAATCCTATATTCCCGAAATCCTAATAATCCTTACAGTATTACATTTAATGAAAATCAATAGCGTATATCACTTCAGAACTTACTTATTTTGCCAATTTTTTTTTGTGAATGTTTTTTCACGAGTTTGACAAAATAGAATTATGTCTGAAAAATGCTGCAGAAATGTGAAAAAATTGGGTTCTATTTAATTCATCATTAGTAAGTACTTACTTTGCAAAGCGAGAATGACCACCTACTAGTTAATAAATCCTAAATCCCAGTGCTGCCAACGCTACCGTCCCGGATGCTGCGATAACTGGATCACTCCCGAGATCTCCCGCCATTATCAACTGCCGATTACACTCCGCATTTTGTACATAACCACCGGTTCACGGCGAGAATTCTCGATTGTATGTCTTTAAGGAACAGCTTCTGGCTAACTAGTAGCTAAGCCTTTGATAGGACTCGGTTAACAGATTGAATCTAACGATTATCAGAACTTACTTTGATATAAGCTGACAAAGAGAAGGCTCATCTGATGGAAATTGGTTACGACAGCAGAGGCATCACCAGTGTGTTGCTGGTCAGTATCGGGACGAGGTTGCCTTCATGCTTCAGTTGTTTATCCAGTTTAACACCAGGCTTTACCAGCTTTTTTAGCTTTGGCGTGAGAAATTAGCGAAAACTACTACCTTCCCAGCTAATCGACATTCTTAATATTGAAACGATACGCTGAAAAAAATGACTTTTTTGCCAACATCATCATGGAAACGGCTTCTTATGCGTGGAGCAAAGTCCCAGCTAGCTGTTAGCTAGGTTCTATAAGTACTATTTATTTATGCCATTGGTTGGTAAAGGAGCGCACAGGTCACCTGATGATGTGGTCACTGTGTGGTCCATGGACATAAGGTATCATAAGATTTCGAATGCGTTACCAACCCGAGGACTATGATTGATACCTCTATGATAGTAATTTGACTGGCTCTCTTACCACCTTACCGGCATTAGAATGAGAATGACAAATGTTTATTGGTGCTAAAACAATTTATAAGATACAGGACAACAACAGTCGCACTGCTATTTGGGAAGAAGATGATGCCAGCCACCAGCCTTAAGCCCCAACAAGGCAAGCTTTTAAACGCCATTATTGTTTATAGACCAACAATTTCATCGTCCGTTTATAAGTACAACAACGGCAAATGTAATGCTATTCTAACAGATAACCCAGCACTGAGTTACTTGGCAAGTTTATGGGTTATGAAAAAGCAGATAGGCGGGTACCTAAAAGGCAAAGGGCACGGCGACGTGAAACCTCACACTTACTGCGTATCTTTGTCTTTACTTAGATGACAAAGGGCCGAGATTACGCTGTTGATACACACAGGTCTCATTTTTAACCAACTTTAAAAAAGGAGATTATCGTTTCAACGCGTACTGTAATTTGTATGGAGGTAATATTTTAGTTTTGAATACCTACCGAGAGGATAGTTATTGACGAGTCCACGTGAAGTGTCGAGGCATAATCCTTACTAATATTATAAATGTGAAAGTTTATTTGCTTGTTTGTTTGTCCTTCCTTCATGTCGTAACGGCTGGACCGATTTGGATGAAATTTGGTATGGAAATAGTTTGAGACCCTGGGAATAACATAATTCACTTTTTATCCCGATATTTCCACGGGAACAGGTTTTCCACGGGTCAAACCAGGATTTTCAATACTTCTATTGTTATAGAAGTATTGAAACTACCTATATGTACAGTACAGTATCATCGGGTACGCAAATTCTAGTTCTACGCGGGACAAAGTCGCGGGCAAACGGCTAGTGCAAAATAGTTTTAAACGATTGTCGATTAAGTCCCGCATAAGTGTTTCTAATATGAATATTTGACTAAGTGTTATTCTCAATAGACTACTCTGAATATTCGATTATTTTTATTTTCAGTCAAAATGACGCATTAGTAACTTACTTAGCCAATAAAACAATAATCTAAACGAAAGACATATCAAACCCTATTGAATCTTTTGTCCCTAAGAGCGACGACATTTTAAAAGACACTTTCAAATACCTAAACAGTTTGCAGTGAGCTTTTGATTTCACATAGCGATAATGCGCAAGCGCAGTCTTGTCATTCGCCTTCATATTCCTTGTCGGCCGATGTGACACTTGTAAATGACTCCTTTTACATACATACCTGCTTTTCTTGCATTAAATTTCTAATATATTCTTGTAGACTTTTCTACACTTGAAACAAATGGTAAATTACTAACTTTGCCATCCTACTACTACTACAGCCTATTTGCGTCCCACTGCTGGGCACAGGCCTCCTCTCATCACGAGAGGGTTTGGGCTATAGTCCCCACGCGGACCCAGTGCGGATTGGGGACTTCACACACATCTTTGAATTAATTATCAGATGTGTCCTCACGATGTTTTCCTTCACCGAAAAGCACAGTGGTTAATTCAAATTGAATTTCGCACGTAAGTAAATTTAGAGGTGCGAGCCGGAATCGAAGCCCCGACCCTCTGCATGAGAGGCGGTAGGTCGAACCACTAGGCCACCACGGCTTCTTGTAGCTTTTGTGTTATACACCTCCTATTAACCGAACCGTATTCATCCACTTAAAATCCTCCGAAATTGGTCAGTAATTCACACGAGAATCATAATTACATCCTAGTCTAATAACTTTCAAATGCAATACACCAACACTATTATCCAGTCAGTGTTCCTCCAAGTTGCAGATTTGCCGGCACGCCCAACATTTGTGGATAATCTGCGAACGGGTAATAGTATCCAGTGAGAGGCGAGATAAAGAAAATATCAAGACTATTATAGCCCGTCGCATGCACGTCGCTCCGCCGTTGGGAGAAAGGGGATATGTCCTTCTTGACATGAATAAAATAGTTGGGTTTTTTGCATTGATCTATTAAAACGGGTGCCCGAACAGCTCGGGCACCCGTTTGGCCTTCGTTATAAAGAGGCGTTATTAGAATATTGGAACGTATTTTCTAATGTCAGTTTGATCCATATATTTTGACATATTCTGTTAGGCACTGTTCGTCCATATTTTATTACTTATTAAAGGTCAATGGTTTTTTGGTGCGAGTAACATTTTTGGACACCGACGCAAAAAAGGGTGTTAGTTATAATTTTGACATTTGTGTATCTATATGTTAAGCAGTTACGCAATGGCCTTTCAGCTACGCAGCTATGTTTGATGAAAATGAGTTCAGTGGTTTAATAATCATCGGTAGTTTTAGGTATGTATTACTATATATATCTATAGTACCTACATAGACAGTATACTATAAGACATAGTACAGACAGTTTATTTTTTAAATCCGTTTTTTTGTGTTCAGTATCGTTTCTATAAGCCCTCTTGACTTGATCGTTTCTTTTGATTTTCAAGTTACAGACGCGACTTCTTCCACAGACTTATCATTAGTATAGAAGAGCTGTCATGTAGCTTGGTTTCTTATCTTTCATACCCAATCACTTTTAAAGATTTCAGCCCTTTTTACTTTACAAAAAAAGAAAAATTATAAGATCAGTTCCACACAAATCCACCGTCCAATCCGCTTGTATCTTTTGTACTTTGCATCGTGCTGTCACACGGAGCCCGCGAATTAACGCCGGGGTAAGGTTGCGTCGCCTTTGCTACGCCGCTTATTGCTGGCCAGTTCTAAGACTCTCGTGCGTTTTTGCAGTCTGTGGCGCATTCGAAATTCATTCTTTTCAAGTGGTACTTAATTTGAAATTCTTTGGAATATGAAGCTTTACTTGGAGGGACCGAGTATAAATATACTGAATTCGGAAAGGTTTGAAAATGGCTAAAAAAATATGTAATAAGTACTCAACGGTTTGTGTAATGACTGAGATATGACGTGAGAATATGTTGTACTATTTTTCATACCGTAGAACCAGTATTTGATAATATTATCTCAAAGGACAAGCTCTTGATGTCATGGTAGATTAAAATGTGGCCCCTCAAAAAATCATTATAAAATCATCAAATTCGGTTATAGAATCATTTAGCTACCTATCAAAGTACCCTCTACTGATTAAAATAAAATGAAACAATGTATCTCTAATAAATACTTCAGAAAAAAAAAAACGAAGCACATCGCCGCAATTCCTCAGTCCAATGCACTTGCATTGTTTAACCGCGCACCGAAGAGCTTTCAATTTAACTGAGTCGTTAGGCTATTCTTGAAGCGTCGTTAATTGTCGGTCAATTAAAGCCTTCCTTATTTAACCTGCGCCCGCGCAAATGAGTCGCATAAATTAGACAATCGTATTTGAATAAAACGATTGAGCGTTTACGCCGGCGACAATTCTCTTTTGTGCAAATGGGGATCGTAGACGAGGTAAAATATAGATGAAAATCAATAAAATAATCTCCATACTAACATTATAAATGCGAAAGTAGATTTACTGTGTCTGTCTGTCTTTTACCACTTCATGCTTCAACCGTTGGACCGATTTGGATGAGATTTGGTATGGAGATAGTCAGAGTACCGGAAAAAACTTAGGCTAACGCCATAACCGAATTACGCGCAGGTGAAAGCGCGGTCAGAAGCCTGGTACGATATAAAATAGCCTATTGGCATCCCACTGCTGGTCACAGGAATAATGAAATAGTTTGGGCTGTACAGACTCCAAGAGGATCCAACGTGGACACAAACTCAAACAAACTAAACTCAAACGAATTTTTAGATTACTTCGCAGAAGTTTGACGATGAGTTCATTCAGCAAAAATGTAAATGCATTGACGTCTTCAATTAAAAAAAATCAAAAAATCAATCATTTATTCAGCAAATTGGCCACATAGGGGTACTTTTACACGTCAGAAAAAGAATTTACCAGCGCTTCCTAGACCCATTGAAGAAGCGCCGCAACAAACTCAAGCAGAAGGCCTTTTTTCAAAATTTACTAATTTTACATTACATGTATAAAATATACATATAGGTACGTATAAAATATACTAAAATTACATTGAAGGGATGTATAGTCCCTAACTTAAACTTAAATCTAAGATCTTAGAGATGTAGTCTCCAAGGGTCCAGAAAAAAAAATATTATGGAGATGTTTTCCATTGTCAAATAAATATAAATTCCATAGATGTCGACAGTCTCAAAATATCAATAAATAATTAAATACATCATGTACGTATAAAAGAGTTCATTAATAATGTCAATAAGAACATGATTAGGTCTCTGGCTTAAAATGTTTGACTTAGTAATATATTTAAAGCTAATGATTATTTTTAAACGTCCTTGCAATGAACAGACCGCGGACCCCACAGACAGCACCCGTTCACGAGCGTAACGCGTATCGTATCTCATCCATCGCCTCCCTCAACCATTTCTTAGGGAAGGTGGCAACCCGATCAACGACGCCGCTGTCAGCAAGGCCCTTAAAGCGAGCATGACATACTCTTGCTGCTGGACAAATTAGGTAGTGAAAGAGAAAAAAAAAGTTAATATTTGCCCAGCGAGACACATATCATGTTACTAGTCAATAATAATAACCTAAACAGTTGGCTTAAAAGGATTGTTATCATCTAAAAAGTCATTCACCGAATAATATGCCTTCTTTAAAAGGCGGCACTTAATGAACGACTTGAACTTTTTAAATGGCATATTAGCAACATTAGAAGGCAATTTGTTATATTTTAATGTCTAATATTTTATATCTATATGTGCGCTGGTAAATTCTTTTTCTGTCGTGTAAAAGTTGCACTATGTGGCCAATTTGCTGAATAAATGATTGAATTGAATTGAATCGAATATTGTGTGTACAAACAATATTCGTGTAAGTATTAAATAAATAAAATCATCTACGAGATAGGTGGTTTTAGTAGATTTTATGGATCTCTTATAAACAAGAAACGAATACAATAGGGATGACGACAACTTTTTTTTCCTTAGTCTATCAGGAACATTATTGAAAAGTATTGGACACGTATTTTTTTCTTTTTTCACGTAATCAAACTTATACGGAGATATATTGAGTTGAAATGTCGCGTGACGTCACGGTTAGGTACGATTTATACCTTACGGTGACGTAGTTAGCCCCCACTCTCCAACTTTAATGCGTTTTAACTTAGTCATTCAGAATGACTAAGTTAAAAGAATGACTCATTCTTTGTTAATTTGATAAAACAAAAAATACGTGTCTAATATTTTTTTCTTACCTGACTGACGGACTAATTAGAATTTCGATTTCTTCACCCTGTCGTCATCCCTATTGCAAGGCTTTTTTAATAACATTATATTTACATCGGTCTATATCTTAAATTGACTAGACTATCATCGGAGTACAGAGCAGGAGGTGCGGTGAGTGATTGTTATGATTCTGTGTGGAGAATAGACCAGTAAAACGTGACTAATTATCTAACGTTCGAATCGCGTGGGGAATAAGTATACTCTAGTCTATTATACACTAATAATAAGTCTGTAGAAGTCGCGTTTGTAACTGGAAAATGAAAAGAAACTATAAAGTCGAAGGCACTATATAGACTATACTGAACACAAAAAAAAAACGATTTTTAGAAAGTTTCTCTGTTTGTATGTCCGGATTTAACTCGAAAACTACTGGTTGGATTGCAACAAAAATTGGTATGGGGGTAGCTTATAACATTGGTCAACATATAGGCTACTTTTTAATCCGGAAAAACGCACAGTTCCTGCGGAAACGCTATAACCGAATTCTACGCGGACGAAGTCGCGGGCAGAAGCTAGTTAACTAACCAGAAGTGTTTCGATAACTGTCATTATGAAAAACTAGCCTTTGCTTAAGACAACGTTTATATTTTTCGTTTCTATATTTTTCCAGAGGTCGTGGAAACTTCCAAATTTGTGACACATTATTCCTATTTCAAATTAAGTGTTAGTAGCATTTTTTATTCATAAATATCTAAATAAGTAGGTACTTACCTAGTGATAAAAAACCATAAGTATAAATTTCAAACACGCTATTTAATATTAGTCAAACGCCAAGATATACACAATAACTAATGTAAGAGAAAACACAATATTTTACTGTAGTGTAAGTAAAAGGTACAGCGCGGGAATAAATCTTTCAAGTGGTCACTTTGGACATTAAAATTATTTATGACTAAGACACAAAAGGTGTTGTTTAACGGACATAAGATTTACTACTACTACTACTACTACCACAGCCTATTTACGGCCCACTGCTGGGCACAGGCTTCCTCTCATCACGAGAGGGTTTGGGCTATAGTCCCCACGCGGGCTTAGTGCGGATTGGGGACTTCACGATGTTTTCCTTCACTGAAAAGCTCAGTGGTAAATTCAAATTGAATTTCGCACATAAGTAAACTTAGAGGTGCGAGCCGGAATCGAACCCCCGACCCTCAGCATGAGAGGCGGTAGGTCGAACCACAAGGCCACCACGGCTTCCCATAAGATTTGCTTTTTTATTATTTGTATAAGCACATGCTTGTACATAGAGAACACATAGAAAACCAATATAAGCCCTTCGTTTAAAAAAAATGAAAAAAGTTTAATTATAAATTGAAAGTTATTGTACTCAAATATTTAAATATGGCCTCGTAAGTAAAATTCACTGTAGGTTAATTTTACCTATTAGTAATTAGTGCGATTGTATTTTTCCAAAATATTTTCCAGTAAATTACACATACGCATTTCAGTTATAATTGAATTAAGTTTATTTGTCAAAAGAAGAAGTGGATGAAGATTCCAAAAAAATAAAATAAAATTACAACAATTACACCATAAACATAAAATAGAATATCAAGTAGCCCTAACCCATTTCTGCAAACCCAACATAAATAAAGCCAAGTTCACAATGGCGTACCATAAAGCCGCGGTCTCAATCGCGTTGACACGGAACCTAGAACAAATAACAGTTAAGATACCTGTTCCCACAAAGGAGTATCGGTAAAAATATCGAGTCGTCTCTCGGCCTTATATGCTGGACAATGGGCGACGTGGATCGAACTGCACAGGTTTACACAACTTAGAAGGCGCGTGGATTAAGCAAAAATGGACTCTGCTTCAACGGTTTAAGAGCTTCGTCACGCGCCTTCTAGGTATATTGTGTCATGCTATACGACGTTACGGAGAGACTAGACTTGGAAAATTTACAATTAGATTTATAACTGCAGAATAAATGTATATCTTAATAGGTACCTAGTTTACCAGCCAATTGGCTACACTTTTCTAGCATCCAAAGCTGTAAAAAAAAATCAAAAAATATAGTGGTAGTAGTAGATTTTTCTATTGCTATGTAGGTATTTCGATAGTATTATTTATTAATCTTTTTTCTTTTCTGCAAATCGATAGTTTGAATACCTATATCGTGACGCCAATATTGGATAGATCTATTCATAACAGTGCTTAAAATTCTAAAACCTGTATAATTAAAAAAAGTTTTTAAAAATCTACAGCACACAAAAAACACAATTCTTAAAAATAAATGCACTGTACCTTGCATTGTCTGAATTAAGTGAAATTAGTTACACTTACCGCTAATAAAAAAGAAAATCGCCCCAACGCAGCGATTTTACGTTGTAAGGCCGCTGGTCGGAGAGAAACGCGAAAATCGCTATTTATTGTCTAGATGACGAGTCGTAAATTTCAACTGGCACCCATTGTCATCCGTCCCCGTACTCGTACTGGGTAATAGGTATTATTGAATTACCTGTTTCGATTGTTAGTAAATACTCGGTATTTTTACGTTCATGACTCTGTTTCGTCGGGTTTTATGAGGGTCGTTAAACATTTTACAAAACGTATATTGTTTGTTTGTTTAGTGGTCGTTTTGAAGTGTTTTTTATAAATCTTTAGTTACTTTGTTATTCTTGCAAAATGGTTGGGTATTTAAAAGCGCTTATTTACTTCGACTTTGTTGCTATATTTTAGTTAAAATTGCGTTATCTTTTGACAAAGCTTTATAACTATTTATGTCTGGTTACTTGTTTTATTTAATTTTGTGTTTAATTTACATTTAGCTGACAGAAAAAAAGGTTCGTAATTATCAGCATTTGTATTTTTTACTGTGTAAGGTTTATTTTTTATCAAATTAAGTAGGTACATATTCATTCTATCAAATTCATACACGGGTTAATCTTGAACCTAAATAATTAAATATTTGTTTTAAAATAAATCACTCGTAACTAAAAAACTTACCACATTATCAATCGCAATCTGACCAAATCTTATCTTGAAATATAAGCAAACAAAGCCTTTTTCTTTAATTTGCGTAAAACGTCTCAACGATGGATGTCGCGGCTTTTTGAAAAATTCCCGCGCGTCGCGATCAACTCCTGCGCATAAATTAAAACCGCTTTGTCGCGCATGCGGCTTGTCTGATGTGTCACTTGACTTGACAATAAAAAGGTTCTATTTGACGCCTTAGTTTAGGTCATATTAAGACCTTACAGTGCGCATTTAAAGCTTATTTTTTCATGACACAAAATTGTGAAGCAGGACATTTTTATTTTCAAGTAACGTATTGTACTTGGGAATGGACTTAAAAAGGCTCGGCATTTTAAACACACTCGATTCTCCACTTATCAAAGGTTTTTTTTGCAGTCCGGATAGATATTAGGTAGTGGTTTGCTGCCAATTATTTTGTTATGAAATTAATTTGTTTTTGTGTTTCTTATTGTTTTATGACGTCCATAGATGGCATCGTAATTGGGTATTTTCCGTCACGCTACCAATGTTAATGTAACATGTAAGTAACTTTACATATAACTTCAAATTGGTGGACTATAAAGTAGGTATACCTAATGTTTTATCTTATTTTTCATTAAGTTGTATAACCGTAGCTGAACCGTAGCTATTCCAGTAAAATTAAATGCTAAATGTAAAATTATCATAAATTCAAGTATCACATCAAAATTCTCAAGTAAGCATCTAGAATGCATTTGCATGCTTCTCCTATTATTTAAGCAATAGAATGTTAGAAATATAATACTGCCATTTTATTATTAGATGTAAGTAAACCAGATATTTTAATTCACCACAAATTCACGCACGGTCGTAAAAGTTAATACTTATTCAAGTCAAGAGTATAAAATACTCGTATTTGTCACCAGTAGCCGGGAACAAGTAAATTTTATACATTACCTATCGATGGAAAACAGTTTTCCTTTTTTTTTTAAAGAAAATTCGCTTTCCATCCAACAACGGCGCCATTAACTCCTCGAAATCAGCTTTTCATAGCGTCAAGAATGCAGAATCGGAAAATAAAATATTTATTAGAGTGCATTGACGGAGATTTTCTTGTAAAAACATGTACTTAGGTAACACCATACAAAAAAAAATGGAAAACCTCTCAAAACCAATTTCACTAATGAAGAACAAATAAAATATGTTCAATTAATTCATTTAAAGCTACCCTACGAATTGAGTTGACAAAGTATGCAAGCTTTATCCCTCGTGAACAAATTAACGTCGATCAAGTAGGCCTTCGGGCGTTCGGGTAAGCTCGGCAGTCTTCGGTAGTCTTCGGTAGGTAATTGGTGCGCGGGCGCGCCTTAGGCGACACTACCGTGACTACTGAAACGATTTGTTATATTTATTCAATAGAAACTTTTTGTAATCGCCTTCTTAAGTATTTTTCATCTTGATTTGGTATATCCATGTATGTTTCACCTGCTCCCGTTGAAAGTAAACCAGTCGCCCCGTAAGGACTGATACATACATGTAGAAAGCAAAGAATGAGAAATAGGTAATTTCCACACACGCGGTTAATTTATTCATAGAACCTCTCAGTGTCGTGGATCGGTTGCAAGTCGGTGGTGCGCTTACGCTGCCACCTATATGAGAAAATATCAAAATAATTGAACATTTTTTTACAAAAATATACTTACCTATCCTTTTTGGGTCCAGAAATATCTCGAATGCCTGGGCGACGAGCTGCCACAATAACAAATTACATCAAAATAATTACATGACTCATATGTATTAGATTACATGTATAACATTATAATAATTACTTTATATTTTATTTCGAGCTTCTGTCCGCAAGTTCGTTTGTTCGCGTTTGCGAAAACTATGCGTTTTCCCGGGATTTCAACTATCCCCATACCATTTCATCTACACGGCGGTTGAAGCGGGAAGAGGTAACAGACAGACCTAATTAGCAAAATGACAGCTTACCTAGATTAATACCAGTTGATGAAATTAAACTAAACACCAAGAATACTTCTTCTGCGTGGAATACCTTATAAAATTGCCGATAAATTTTCTTTCCGATATCCTATTTTGATCTAACATGGCTTATAATTTACGAGCTTTTACGCGCGACTTCTACAGGAAATTTAACACTATATTTCCAAAGCCCTTTTTCCAGGATACATATATATTTAAAACCTTTTCCGAGATTACGGGATTTGTGGGATTCCCGGGATTTCTGTCCAAAGTCCTCTTCCGAGGTCCCTCTAATGATTTTCTGTGATTTTTCCGGGATTTCTCAGGATTTCCGAGATAGCAGGTAGCCTACCTATAGCTTATTCCATGTTACAAACTATCTGTTTGCCAAATTTCATGCAAATTGGTTGAGCTGTTTTAGCGTGATTAAGCAACAAACATCCAAACATGTAAACATCTAAACATACCAACTTTCAGCTTTATTATATTAGAAAGATGTAGCTCCTAATGAGGCTCTATCTACTTTTCGCATTTATAAGCATTTATAATATTAGTATTGTATATGCGAAAGTTATTAAATTCAATGAATCAACAATTTGTTTAAACAGTTACTTAATAATAGTCAATGATTTGTTTAAATACCTATAAATTACCGAGTAGTGCCACGTATGTTTTGATAAAAATCCTATGACATTTTATTTATAGTTAAAATTCATTTTTGGCATAGTTAAGCGCGGCGGGTGCGCAAGCGCACCGTGGGGCGATGTCGCGTCGCCCGGGGCAACGGCTCGCCTACAATTACGTCATAACACGTACCCTGTTTGATTTGTAGGGAATTTTAATAAAGGTTTACATGCTTCGCGTACACTCGGCCACGGGATATTACGGTAAATTGCATATAATTACTAGACTATGAATGTCTTTAAGGCCGTTCCTATACCCAGCTCAGCCGTCACTGTCACTCGTGCAACGAGTGAAAGAGAAAGCGTTACGCACAGAACGCCCGATTTAGTTAGTATTTAACGCGTTTTAATTTCTATAAAAATACCGGCTAAAACATGGCATTTATAAAGCTGTCAATGTATGCATATAATATGGATATTTTTTCTGTTATATTTAGTCTTACACTGTTTTATATAAAAACACTGGAGTAAAGTTAGATTAAAGGTTAGAGGTTACTTTGGAATTAAATTGTATTGAGCGAAGTAGCGTGAAACGTGTAACGAAAGCTGTCAATGTAAGGATGAGAACAAATAATAATATATGTTTTTTTCATATTTTTAACATTTATCATTTCTTAGAAAAATATGATCTTACATGAGCAATTTGACGATGCTGGGTCAGGGGACGGCCTTAAAAATTTGTGCGCCTGCACTGGATGAGGGTAGCAAGAAATAGACACGCGTGGAAGAATTTGGACGAGGCCTATGTCCGAAGATGGAGTTCAAATTTGTGTCCAGGCTACCTAGGAAGCGACATCTATTATCGCATTTAAGCCTTATTTCGGGCGTACGCTGATTTGTTTGGAGGGTGAAATTCTAAGATTACCTTCTATGATACATTTTTTCATACATTTTTTCTTCTATGATACATTTTTTGGCTAGTTGAAACTTGGTTGAAACGGAGACGCTCGCTCGCTGTGAGAATTCATATAATATTATAAATGCAAAAGTAACTCTGTCTGTCTGTCTGTCTGTCTGTTACCTCTTCACGCTTCAACCGCTGGACCGATTTGGATAAAATTCGGTATGGAGATAGTTCCCGGAAAAACGCATAGTTCCCGCGGGAACGTGATAACCGAATTCCACGCTGGCGAAGTCGCAGGCAGAAGCTAGTGTAAGTATAAGTAAAAGTGAATCGTATCGTCCCACACTTACAAGTCATATTACTATCAGCCTATCGGGCTCGATTTAAGGCTGACTGTACGTATTTAGTTCTCTTATATATGCCCAGTTTTCTGTCTCAGCTTTGCTCAGGACCGTTTATATTTTTACATCACCATTGGCCGTAAAGTTGGATTTTCTGCCCGCTACGCGGAGAGAAAATCTCACTTCTTGGCCAAGGCAAGATGTAAAACTTTTGACAAACCACGGGCGGTAATTCGTAAAGCCCCAGATCGCATACATATTCTTATGTAAGTTTATAAATAAATGATAATGTGTTTAAGAATATTTTTTTTCCATCTAAGTATATTGATTTGTTAAGGGCAACGACACTTTCTCTGTTTTACCCTATGATTGACTGGTAGAGATTGCCATTGGGCATTAAGTTCGCCATTTGTACATATTTGTTTTCTTGTGCAAAAAAGTTTAAATAAATAAATACATATTTAATGGAGGAGGCAAGTTGGCTAGACGATCAAAGTAATTAATATTTTATCTGCCTTATAATGATAGAAAAGAAAATAATCTAAGTAGGTATGTTTTCATTTTTCCTGCTATTCATGCACGGCGATGATATTCCGGAATCTTTTTTTTATTTTTTTTACGCCCCACTGCTGGGCAGAAGCCTCCTCTCATCAAGAGAGGCTTTGGCTTCAAGTCTAACTGTGGACTTCCTCGCGATGTTTTCCTTGCCCAATGGTAAATTTATCTGAATTTTATACATAAGTAAACTCAAAGGTGCGAGACGGATTCATTTAAAGGTGGTAGGTCAAGCCACTAGGCTACCACGGCTTTTCCAATGTGGACACGAGATGCTAAAGGCGATAATGTGATTCTCAGAACGTTAGGTAAGTACCTACGCACCGATAATGTTGTTTTTTTCCGCATTTCGTCTGTTCCGCTTTAATTAAACTGGGGCTTTATCTCAGGAACAATGAAAACAACAATTACAGGCTTACGGGACTCGCGAAAAAACCCTCGTGACCCAGATTTGGTCTTTTTGTACGCCGCCGCGGTAAGGGCGCGCCGCGCTACGTCGTTACCTCGATTGGACACAGTATTTCTTTAATTTATTTGGATGGTTAAAATTTTGTGATGATTTCCCAGATCTGTTGGACTGTCTCTAGATCTCATCGTCCACACGACGATATTAGTGGCCATGTATGATTATTAGTAGCCGTGTTGTCGCCTGTCGGTCATGTTGATGAAAACATGGACCTGATGAGGCGCAGAACAATATTTATATACAACCGTATGGCGCACCTTGGGTGAAACAGTGGCGGTCTCTAGTAGACAGTTGAAGCAGCTGAAATTAAGAAATGATCTAACACAGGTCAGAGGCTTTTTTGTGAGGAGTTCTATCCTGTACTTACGAGTACATAATAATATATCATACCTACTTAAATAAATTTACCCGAGTATTCACGTGTAGAAAAAGAAAATTGTAGAAAGAAAATAACCAATAATAAAGCAATATTTATCCTAAAAGTATCATTTGGCAACCCAACATTTGTAACCCAAACGAAATGCAATCTGTGAGAGATTTTTTGAACGTTTTTTTTTCTCTATGTATTTTATTCAATCGGTCGTATTTTTCAAGTCGTGTGCTCAGCGAATCGCGGCAATGCCTCAACGGGCTCCTCGATCACGATAATGGTCGAAATTTGCCGAAAGCGACTCGTTTTCGGGTCGACTTGATTTATTAACAGTTTGATACAGTTCCGTGTACGCGCTTTTTTGCTCGCGTCCAACAATGTGACTTGAATTGATGAGGTGAGTGTAATGAAGACATTAAATTATTGGTCGATACAGGTTTTAATAGAAATTTTACCGAAATGTCCAAGTTTTAAAGAAACCTTTTTCAATATTGTGTGTACCTTGGTTTTTCGGGCCTTGAAACCGAAGTGCCAGAAATGTCCATGCATTTCTGCGACCAAACAAGGTCTCTAAGATTCGCAAGATTTATGTATGATATGGTAGGACTTCTTGAAATAGAGTAAATCACTCAATATTGGGTAAAAAGGTTGCGGAAGTTGAAAAAAAAAAAAACATCATGTGGAATTTGTCACTTTTCTATCCATTAAGCGAATAGAATGTATTGTTTTCCGGAGACGATTTTTCGACTTCCTAAAGCAGCAGTTTACACGTTAAGAAAAATAACAACAAATCGCTTTTCTATATTCTACATAACTTGTAGCCATTCTTTATTGTGTAATGTGTAGCCTCTTTAGAGCCTGCGCCCGATCAAAGCTATTTTCTCGCAACAAACTAGACCCCAGCACCTGTCCTTTTAAAGCTATTCCAATTTAAGCCTGACTACTCTTGAAATAAGGATTGGTTTTGTTTAAAAACTGATAAAAGAACTAGTAGTAGGCTAAATCACGTGTATTTGCGATTTAAGTATTCTTATTTATTGCAATTTGTCAGTGGAACGAGATTTTAAACTTATTTTAATTATCGTTTAGGACGGCCAGACAATCAGTTAGCTTAGACGGATGCTGGTGTGGGGATGAAAGTGTTTCACCATCCGTCAACGTCGGTGAAACAATGTTGCCATGTTTCTTTGAAAATTTGAATTAATTTTATTTTTGCTGCTTGAATTAAAAGTTGCTTTTGCTTTTGTCCGTCTGTCTATCCTTTCGTACTTCACAACCATTTTACTAAAGAGACTGTGGGTTAGTGTATGTAAGGTTGAAATTTGGCAGGTGGGTTTTTTCTATAAATAAGTTCCCCCTTTAACTTTTGAACTATGGAGTAAAAATTTAAAAGAAATAGTATCGTTTAGTGTTCACAATTTAATAATGCAAAATCGGTGCCATAATTAGAAAGTACCTAATTGCCGTTTTTCCAAATTATTACACCGACATAACAGTTAAGAAAACGTGTCATGGAACTCATCAAATGTCTTTGATACTGACAACGCATTGTTGATGCCTCTGGTGTTTCAAATGTCTACGCCTCCGGTAACCAGTTACTAATAGGCGGGCCGTCTGCCTGTTTGTCAATTTAACAATTTATAATTATCTATTTTATTACTCAGCAACAACTGAAAAAGGGACCAACTAAAAACATTTTACACACTAGCCACCTCAGTTTTTTTTTACTCTGTGTCCGCGTCGGCGAAGCGCCGCCATCTTGTTTTTATCCATTTTTCCCGCGCAATATTTATGAATGTAACAACTATACAGTTATAGTTCATTGATAAATTGCCAGTAAGCCTGGGAACGTTGGTACAGGTGTTTTATAGTACATTCTTTGAGATTACGTGTTATTCTTAGCTCGGAATAATTTGTGTAGTTCGTGATAAAAAACGATTTGTCGGGATTAAAATAGTTTTGGATGTTTGATGAGAAATATACGTTACATTAATAAATAACAATTATTAAAATAAGAAATGTATACCTATCTAAAAATGGTTTTATTAGCTCGTTAAGGAGAAGCAGCCATTATCACAACAACAAAGATGGTGGGTGCCATGTGGCTAATAGGACTTAGCTAATAGCTTGTTGCAGTACCTACCTACTGTTGTTGTTGTTGTTGTTGCATCAACAACAACAGTGTATATTACTTGTTGCAACCGTAAGTGCTGCAACAAGCTATTAACTAAGTCCCATTAGGCACATGTCGCCCACCATCTTACCTGCTGGCCGGCCGCCAAACGCCAGCGCTTCGTTTAATCTGAGTCCTGGTCCCTTAGTCCTTATGATAACCCTATGTCCATTGGCCAGCCACTTACCATCAGGTGACCAGTATGCTCGTTTGCCAACTAATTCCATAAAATATATGTGATGTTGTCATGACGTTCAAAAGAAACAGCAACGCGCAAAGAAGTTCGTTTGAAATTGAAATGTCAGCTCTGTAGTCTATGCTTGTAAATGTAAATCACTGGCAAATTCGAATTGCCGCCATTGTGTAGATACACTGTACAGTTTTTGTAGCATCTTAGAGGATTTATAAAATGAGTGCAGATAAAGTTGTGTATGCATCTATATCATTAGTGTGATTTTAATGTAGAATTCGTGGTGGCCTAGTGGTTCGACCTACCGCCTCTCATGCAGAGGGTTCAATCCTGGCTCGCACCTCTAACTTTACTTATGTGTGAAACTCAATTTGATTTTATCACTGAGCTTTTCGGTGAAGGAAAACATCGTGAGGAAACCTGTACGCATTTGCGAAGTAATTCAATGATGTGTGTGCCTTGCCCAATCCGCACTGGGCCCGCGTGGGGACTATATCCCAAACCCTCTTGTGATAAGAGGACGCCTGTGCCCAGCAGTGGGACGCAAATAGGCTGTATTGGTGGTGGTGGTGGGGGCGAATTTATTATGAGACTCATCTTCGGTTTGTTTCAAACCACACTCTTATTTCAAGGTTTCATTATGATTATGAACCAGTTGCATAAACTACTATTAACGTCAAAAATGTCTTAAGCCAATCCCGAATGTGAACAACAATCCCGTCAATCATCTCGGCGGGTGGCGGCTGTCAATACAATCGATTTCCACAGCTTCCGCCCACTCCCTCCGACGACGGAAATTCGCGCAATCGACCAATGTATTAGAATTTATTTGTTGATTGTTAGAGAAAAACTTTTAGCAGTCGAATGACTGTTAATTGCTAGGTTCACTTTTATATACAAAGTCACAAAGTTTTGGCAGCAAGCATCTCATTGAATATCTATGGTCAAACTTCAGAAATTTCAGAATAAATGTTAGTTGTAAAAATCAAAATCAAAATATTTATTCAGCAAATAGGCCACATCTGGGCACTTTTACACGTCACTTTTAAATGAATTTAACAGAAATGAATTTACCAGCGCTTCCTAGCTTACTCAGCAGAAGGCCTTTTTTCAAAATTTAAACATATAGATTTACATTAAATTTACGTTAATATGTATAAAAATACATATATATAGGTACATACTAAAATCACATTTAAGGGATGTATAGTCCCTAACTTAAACTTAAATCTAAGATCTTAGAGATGGTCTTATATTAGGTATAAAATTAATGAAAATATTAATTAAAGTACTTATCTATCTAGTTACTAAAAATAATAATAAAAATCGCAAATGCTTAGAGATTGTATACGTCTCTAGGTATCCTAAAGTTGTACACAGTCTCTAAAATTATATCATACAACACAAGTTTAGGAGATGTATACGGGCTCCTTAGTCAATTTTGGAGATGTAAGGTGTCTCCAAAGGTCAAAATAACAATATTAGTATTAATCTAAATTAATATAAAATTAAAGGTGTAGATGGTCTCCACCGTCGAATTTGATACAGTTTTGGGGATGTAGGGTGTCTCCAAAGTTCATAAGCAGTTAGATTGAAATATAAACATATATTTCAAGTCAGAAAAAAAAAACTAAGTACCTGATACAAATAAGTGGAATTAAAAAGATGAATTTCAAGATAACGATAAAAATAGATATATAACAGCAGATCTATATAATAATAATAACTAAACAATAAAACAGTTAGTTAGGTACGGTACGATATTTTAAGTCCTATATTATAAAACCGTCTTCCAAAATCACTTATCCTAATATACTAAATTAAAGAATACAAACTCCTTTTTTCATTTTAGTTCCTGAATAACTTAACTCCTTTGCATGTGTATAAGTACCTATACAAAATACGTAGAACAGTAAATTCACTCCACTTGAAAGAAGTGATAACTAATCCTAAAACCTATTTAGCCACTGTGGACTTGTCCGGATTTATCGCACAACTTGTCGTCGGACATAAATCTAGGTGTTTGAAACTTAATCATAATGTAGGAAGCAAAATGGGCTTTGTGGATGTCTAGACAGGGCATTTGCTTAACAATAAGTAAGTCCTACTCATTGCTGAGCTTAGATGCTGCCTTCAATCTGTACTTGCTTACTACTACAGCCTATTTGCGTCCCACTGCTGGGCACAGGCCTCCTCTCATCACGAGAGGGTTTAGGGCTATAGTCCCCACGCGGGCCCACTGCGGATTGGAGACTTCACACACATCTTTGAATTACTTCGCAGGTGCAGGTTTCCTCACGATGTTTTCTTTCACCGAAAAGCTCAGTGGTAAATTCAAATTTATTTTCGCACATAAGTAAACTTAGACGTGTGAGCCGGAATCGAACCCTCGACCCTCTGCACGAGAGGCGGTAGGTCGAACCACTAGGCCACCACGTCACTCACTCTAATTGCTTGTTGAGTTAAATTAAGTCTTTTAAGCTTTGAAGACACCTTAGTATGAGTGGAACTCTTTAATTTGGCTTATAGCTCACGACAACTGTTAATGTATGAAAAACATTAGGTAGGACTTAGAAGGTATATAATTATTATAACTATTTGACATTCCTGTAACCGTTTTTGACTTCAAAAAATCATGCCCGCCATTTAAAGCGCCTTATTAACATTTACTTTATTTTTATTATCATGGTTAGATATAGACAAATAAGTATGATGGGCATTTGAACACCAGAATCGTCACGAATGCGTTGATGTCTGTACTGTAGGAACAAAGCGAAGCGAGCCTGTTATTTGAAAAAAAAATGTTTTTTTTACTTACTTACTTACTTAAATTGTAGACATGGATAAAATTCTGTTAGTAGATTAAATTTATTCCTAGTTGTTTAGTAATCATTCAAGTACTCAATCCAGTTCAAACGAAGCCTCGCAACTGTTATCCCGTCTCAGGGTGTCAATGATTTATCCAGCCTCCAGGCTATACAATTGTAAGGAAAACATATTAGCACTGCTTATTGTATGGCAAAAACTTATCATCACAAATAGGTTTTGGTAAGCTGGGGATGAGTAACCTTTTTCTGATAATAACTTCAATACAAATGTCTGTTGTAAGTGTGCAAATTATTGACAATATTCAGCGGAATTGTATAGAACTAAATGACCGGGAAAGTATTTAAACGAAATCTATTACATTTTGTAAGGCAAGTAAAAACTTGCTATTTCGTAAAAGGATTTCATGAAATCGGTTCGATGAAAAAATATCGTGAAGTAACGTCTTCTAATCCTATTTAAACGGTTCTATAAGTTTATTTTTAACGCAGATTTCTATAATTACACACACAATACACTATACCATCATACTCATACCAAATTTGCTAAATGTTCATGTAATGATTTTTTTTAATCTTCATTTTTCTGATTTTCTACGTATATCGCCCACATGCCACATTTCGCTCCCTCCAATGCAAACAGACATTGTCTGCTGAGACAGTTGCGTGCCTCGATCAAGGTCATTAGCTCTTGTCAGCGTCTTAACCTGAAATCTTAACAACATTGTTACTGGCCGGGACACAGTAGTGAGAACTAATTCAATATTACACAAAGATACCTATCAACAAAAATTCCAATTCTAAAAGAATGGCGCTGAATACTGACCACTGATCAGCACGAGAGGGAGTTCAAACCACTAAGCTACCACGAATTTTCACGCACGATAAATAGCTTCTACAAAATTAAAACAATTCCCTCAGGGCGGTAACTGGTTGATCAACACATGATTGTGGCAACACCCGGAAATTGGCGAAATTGCCATTCTCCGGAGTCGTTAGCTGGCAACACCACTCGCGACTGGCACATTCCAATAACGCCCACAATTTCGTCAAGGGCGCCGATGAATTCTATTCAGGTGATTGGCATTTGTTTTTATGAGATTTCGCGTCCTCAATGGATGGGTGGATGGAATTGGCAATTTTGACGTTTCATTCGATTTTTATTTGTACATACATTGATGATATGATCATGAAAAAGAAACTATGAAAAGGTTGCGAAATAGAGTACTTATAAGGTGGGGTTTACTTAGTTCGAAAACTCAGTAAGTAAACCCCACCTTTCTTCTATGTACCTACTTACTTACCTGATAAGTGCACAATATGACATTCCATATTTGAATGCCCACGTGGGGACTATATAGCCCAATACCCTCTCGAGATGAGAGGAAGCCTGTGCCCAGCAGTGGGCCGTCAATAGGCTGTTGTAGTAAGTGGTTAGGCACCTAATTAGGTACCTATTGTTTTGTATTATTTTCTTTCTTTCTTGGCAAATCAAACTTAATACATCACTCATTTTTAAATGGCTGAACATAAATATATTTTTTTTTTGTGATATACCAAAGTAACACTAAAATAGCAACATTTTGTAGGAAATTCAGTTAAAAACACCTCTACTTGCGAATCTATGAAGAAGATATAGGTAAATATTTTATTTGATCTAGCTATCAAGTATTCTAAACAATCCTAGAGAGGATAGAGATCATCTCTATTATAGAAAGTCCTCCTAAACTCAAAACGCTTTAAAGTATTTAAATAGAACCGCCAACACTCTCAACGCATGTGCGCGTGCTAAGACACCCGTCAACTATGCTTTGAGAGTGTTGGTGGTGCTTTTTAAATAATAATAAATCATTGACCTATAATAACATATGGACGAACAGTGCCTAACAGAATATGTCAAAATATATGGAGCAAACTGACATTAGAAAATACGTTCCAATATGCTAATAACGCCTCTTTATAATATGTGTCAAGATAAATATTTTATAGAAAAGTAAACCTCACACTTTAGGACTTAAGTGTCAAATTTACTGAGCGCCTAACGGGTGCCCGAGTTGTTCGGGCACCCGTTTTGACGGGCCATTTTTCTTCGGCTGATTGTGAATCTTTTAATAAATACATTGAAGCGTTTTGAAATGTGGAGGCGCGGGATTTCCTATATGTAGTAGATTACTCGTAGGTATCTCTACTGTCTATAGAGGGTGTCTTTTTGGGATGCTGGTCTGCAGCATCTACCTGAGCTAACATCTACCCCGCGCCTCCACCAAATGTGGCGGGGGGTTGATGTTAGCTCAGGTAGATGCTGCAGACACGGAGATCAGCGGTGGAATCCGAAGACACGAAGACGATGCCTAGCTCATTAAAATATCTAAATCTTGAAGACTGGCCCTATTACTGCCCTAGTACTGCCTAATTAAGAAATAATAGATTTTAAGTTGTATTGATATTATATTTTGAGAGATGCGTTCGTTACAAGCGATAGCAAAAGACTAAAAATATTAAACAAAAACACACTACGCTTAAAACTACCTATTTTTGGAAGAGAATGTGTCAACTAACCGATTGTACTCGGCCAGTCTCCACAATACCATACCTAATAAAATCGATAATAAAGACGGTAGTTACGAGATTGTTAAATATTCTTAATGATGGTAATACGTGTAAGTTAAAATACAATATGCATAGTACTTTACGGTTGTTCTTTAGTGTTTCCTGTACATTTGAAGCCGGTTGTATAATTGGCTATAAGAGAACACGGCTTGGGCAAGTACTTCCCTTAATACATATATATCTATTTATTAAGTATGGTTATTCAATAGTAACTTGTGGTATGCTATGTAATTTCATTTACGATTTCGGCGCATATTAAAAAGCAGTGGTTTGACCTACCGCCTCTCATGCAGAGGGTCGGGGGTTCGAATCCGGCTCGCACCTCTAAGTTTACTTATGTGCGAAATTCAATTTAAATTTACCACTGAGCTTTACGGTGAAGGAAAACATCGTGAGGAAACCTGCAGGCATCTGCGAAGTAGTTCAAAGATGTGTGTGAGGTCCCCAATCCGCGCTGGGCCCGCGTGGGGACTACAGCCCAAACCCTCTCGTGATGAGAGGAGGCCTGTGTCCACCAGTGGGACGCAAGTAGCAGTGGGCTATAGTAGTAGTAATGGCAGTACTTATTGACTAATTTACCTATACGGATCTTTATTCGAAATCACGTTTTAGTTTAAAATGGAGTTGTCCCACTTTTACTCGCTAGGTGTCGCAGTAAAATTGAAACGTTTCCTTAATTGGCCTAGTTTACATAGATCTTATTTATTTAGGCTCTTCGGAATTGCTAGGGGCATATGAATCAATCTAACCTAACCACAACAGCCTAGCGTCTACTATTTGAAGACTATCACGAAATAGTCGCTGTGGCTTTTTGAGTTAGGATGTCAGTCAGACAGAAGACACCGTCTAGCAAATTCAAATTCAATCATTTATTCAGCAAATTGGCCACATAGGGGCACTTTTGCACGTCAGAAAAAGAATTTACCAGCGCTTCCCATTGCTTGAGAAGAAGCGCCGCAACAAACTCAAACAGAAGGCCTTTTTTCAAAAAAGCTACCTTTTAGCAACCGGCAGCTCCAAATGTTTGTCAAATATTTATTGTAAAATCTATACTAATATAAGTCTGTTGAAGAAGTCGCGCCTGAAACTTGAAAATTAAAAGAAACTATCAAGTCGAGGGGACTAGGTATATGTGTAAAAACGATACTGAACACAAAATCACGATTTTTTTGAAAAATGTTGTATGTATGTATGTAGGTAAGTAGGTGTATGTCCAGATTTAAATCGAAAACTACTGGACGGATTACATCAAAATTTGGTATAGGGGTAGTTTATAACACTGGTCAACATATACTTAGGCTCCTTTATATCCCGGGAAAACGCATAGTTCCCGCGGAAACGCTATTTCCGAATACCACGCGGACGAAGTCGTGGGCAGAAGCCAATAAAGAAATGAATTCTAAATCCTCGAGTCATGGAGATCAGATGTAGGGTAGGCCCCTATTTAAGATTTCGACAAATCTCTTAATCTGAGCTGATCTGAATCTGTTAATTAATTATAGGTCATATTATTATGATTTAATAATGTGCTCAACGTAATTATCAAACGGTGTAACATACTCGCAGAATATTTAATAGTACTACATACAGAATGGCCACGGAATCAACCGCCTGAATCTCGCTGGCGCGCAACTCGCGCCCAATTCACCCTTACCGTCATTTGTTTCATCCGGAGATGGAGAGCGAATCACTGGCCCGCGTAGTTAGTACACACACATTTACAAGTGTACAGACGTCCTCGCACGTACACATTGACACTTCATTGGAATTGTGTTCGAAATCGTGCTTTTATAGGCCGTGTCCGACGAGTGACATAGAATTGTCAGCGTATAATTAAATCAACGCAAAGTAGGTAATTAAACATAAATATATACGACATATTATTTTACGTGGTCATATTTATCTACGTCATTTAAATGGATTTGTTGACATAATTTTAATATTTTAAGAATCGTGGGAATTACGACTTTTTAAGATACCCAATCTTAATTTATGCGCCATACGTAATTCATTAAGGAAGTTAGAAATCTACATAATAGAATGAGATATGAGAAATGAATGCCTCGAAATATGCTAAATTAACTGCTAACTGCCAAATATTTACCTAAGTACTTACTAGCGACTTCGCCCTCGTGGAATTCGGCTATCGCAATCCCGCCGGAACTATGACGTTTCCGGGATGAAAAGCCCATGTCCTTTCCCGGGACTCCAACTATCTCCATGCCAAATTTCATCTAAATCGGTCCGTCGGTTGTAGCGTGAAGAGGTAACAGACTGACAGAGTTACTTTCGCATTTAATAATAATTTAAAATATTAGTATGGATATCATTACAATGGAGCGACGACCTGAGGAGCCTTGGGGTTTCCCTATGTCCAGCAGTGGACGTTTTTCGGTGAAAATGATGAATTCCAGGTACTATCTGAGTAAGCATGTATCACCTTCGACCGCATCGTCACTTACCATCAGGTGAGATCGTGGGCAAATCCTTGCTTATAGTCATAAAAAAAAACTCAACTACTCCTTCATTACTTTATCATATCCTTACAGCCACAGCTTACTTCGCACAGTTAAATCACTGCGAACAATCTGTTGTTAGTTTGGCGCTCGTAAAGTACGGTAACGACTCGGCTACAAGTCAGAATTACACAGCTCTGTGACAGCTCGCGCCCTACCTAAATCAACATTGGTATGACGTCGAAAAGTGTAGACAGGACGGAATTAAATAAAAACGGGTGCCCCTCTGAATGCATATTTTTTTTGGCATAATGTCATAACGCATAAAATTTTAACGCATAGGTAACCTTCATATGGCATAATTGCCATTTGGCATAACTATCATTATGGCATGACAGTACTATAGCATAATGTTTTAACGCATAAAAATTATGCGTTTTGAGGTTATGCGTTTTGATTTTATGCGTTTAGACGTTATGCATTAGAATTTTATGCGTTTTGACGTTATGCGTTTTGATTTTATGCGTTTTGACATTATGCGTTTTGAGTTATGCGTTCTGAGGTTATGCGTTGTGATAGTTATACGTTACTAGCTATTCCCCGCAACTTCGTGTGCGCAGAAATATTAAAATTTATAATCCCGTTTTTTTCTCGTTACCATGGGAATTTCGGAAAATTCTCTCTTAGTGCTACATTCCCTAAGGAACCTGCATGCCAAATTTCAGCTCTCTACGACCAGTAGTTACGGCTCTGCGTTGATCGATCAGTCAGTCAGTCAGTCAGTTTCTTGTTATGCCATTATATATTATGCGTTTTGATTTTATGCGTTCCAATAGGGACCCATATAAAAACCCTTTTTAAAGCAGGAGAAGAAGATATACAAAGTAACGATTCTTTTTTATAAACTTCGCAGTCAGTGTTTCATTCATTGCCTTCAAACGAAACTGAACACGACCTTATTGTCAAGATGTTAGAGTGAAACGTTCAGATATTTATTCGTATATTGTGGTCTTACTTAATTAAAATTTTGTCCCAACGGCGACCCGTTTCGGGCATACAATATTTAGATTAATACTTATATCTAATTCGTATTATAGCTAAAGTATTCCTTTAGGTCGTAAAAAACGTGTTCAATCCATTGACCTATAATAACATATGGACGAACAGTGCCTAACAGAATATGTCGAAATATATGGAGCAAACTGACATTAGAAAATACGTTCCAAAATGCTAATAACGCCTCTTAATAATATGTGTCAAGATAAATATTTTATACAAAAGTAAGCCTAACACTATAAGAATTAAGTGTTAAATTTACTGACCGCCAAACGGGTGCCCGAGTTGTTCGGGCACCCGTTTTGATGGGCCATTTTTCTCCATCTGAATTACTTCCTGATAACATCTTTATGCTAGCGGGTGAATGATTAAAAACTTTGATGGCCGTTATTAAAGTACTTTTACAATAGATCATATTATTGATGGCCGGTAGCGAGATGTCGTACCTATCTACTTATATTGAGAGCGCTAGTTGGTTCTTTGTGAAGAGCAGAACTTAAAATTTTATTTATGATTGGTTGCATGGAGGATCTCTATTCGATTATGAAACGCGGCCATTTATACGATTTTGTAGGTAAGTATTTAATTCGTCTGGGTCAGTTCACGGAGTTTCCTATCACTCTGCGTCTGCGCACAGGCGTTATATGCAAATCCTCATCGAAAGAAACGTACAGCCGGCGCGGCTCGCAAATCCGTCCGTCTGTCATCGCCGGTTACTTACGGCCGATTCGTTTGTTTAAAAAATAATTAGCCCGAGTGCAAACATCGCACAATACGCGAGTAGGGGTCCTTAGGCAGAGGTCCTTTTTATTCGACTTCAAAAAAAGGAGGAGGTTCTCAATTCGTCGGAATCTTTTTTTTTTTTATGTATGTTAACCAAAAATAAATAGTAAACGTAAACTGATTTCGATGATTCTTTTTTTGTTCGAAAGGTGGTACTTCCAAGTTGGTCCCATATTAATTTGGTTCAGTTCTGATGATGGGATCCATGAGAAAATGAGGGAACTCCTCGAAATTTGCTAGCACGTAGATGATTTTGGTGTCAATTTCGAGGACTTCAGAGTTACTTATGTACTTCTATAGTAATGTTTGGCAACTGTAGCCGAAAAAAATTTTTCAAGTTCACTATTATGATTATCATTTCTTTGGGTCGGTTCACTTGACACCGACTTCGCAGTCTGTCGGAGTTTGAAGGCGGTTTTTATTTTTTTATTTAAAAAAAATATTATGACGTGTATAAGCTTTCTAGCGACACGTTGCATGGGTAATTTATAGTGCAACGAATTGTTCACCTAAATTTTTCTCGTGAAACGTCTTATCTATTGGGTTTGGTGAAACCTGTATGAACATCCGTTCAGTAGTATTTGACTTTCGCGAACAGAAAAAAACCGGCCAAGTGCGTGTCGGACCACGCGCAAATTATAGGGTTCCGAAGTTGAGGATGCCCACAGTACCTTTCTAAGACTTATTAGCATCTAGCTAGCCTGTGGTATGACGTGCCCGCCCGACGCCCCTGCCGCTCGAGAAAAATCATCATTATAAGTTGGTCGACTATTACTCGTAAGTTTGTACAGCCTACTTAGCTGTAATAGTTTTCCTTTCAACTACGTTATATATGCCACAACCGTGATTTTTTTCAGCCATCCAAACACCACCATTTAGCTGGCAGGGGGGGGGGGACACGTGACTCTAACAAAAAATAGCACTTTAAAGCTTAATATTTCACAAACGCATCACTTAATCAAAAAATGGTTTTGACAAACCCACAATATTTTTTTAAGACCTATTCAACGATATGCCGCACCATGGGGTACGCAAGAAAAAAAAATTACATCCCCACTTTACGAGTAGGGGAGGTACCCTATAAAAAAATATATTTCAAAATTTTATTGTACCACTTTGTCAGCGTAACTAATATGCATATTCATGCCAAATTACAGCTCTCTAGACCTAAGCATCTCCGAGCAATAGTGCGGACAGACGGACGGACGGACGGACGGACGGACGGACGGACATGGCGAAACTATAAGGGTTCCTTGTGGACTTCGGAACCCTAAAAAGACGCAGCAGTGGACTGGACCTAAGCCGTGGTGGCCAAGTGGTTCGACCTACCGCCTCTCATGCCGAGTGCGGGTTCGATTCCGGCTCGCACCTCTAAGTTTACTTACGTGTGAAAATCAATTAGAATTTACCATGAGCTTTTCGGTGAAGGAAAAACATTGTGAGGAAACCTGCACGCATCTGCGAAGTAATTCAAAGATGTGTGTGAACTCCCCAATCCGCACTGGGCCCGCGTGGAGACTATAGCCCAAACCCTCTCATGATGAGGGGAGGCCTGTGCCCAGCAGTGGGACGCAAATAGGCTGTAGTAGTAGTAGTAGGGGACTGGACAGCAAGGGGACTTAGATCTCCAAGCGAGGAAAATAATGATCTCAACCTAAATATACGGAACCGATCGATTTTAATCCCATGTCAAGTCGTGAAAGATCAACCACGTAGGCGATTTATCGTCTGCGCAAGAGTTGACGGCGGCGATATGAGAAACAGTTCGTCGATTTTACTCGCGATAATTGGTAACAAATAAAATAACATCATACGCCTCTGTAAGTGCATATCTTTAACCATAAAAATATAACAATGTCTTGATTTCCCCATATCGTGGTTTAGGGCGCAATTAGATTGGAAGGAAGTGCCCATTCTCCAAAATATTTAAGACATAACTATAATATTAATATTTTGCATGGCTTTGTCCGGTCAGCATTTACTCGCTACTATATCAAGTCAAACAACATCTTCTTTGAGTATAAATATGTAGGTAACTAGTATCATGCAATATATGTACGAAAAAAATAAATGATTTATCTTTCCGAACAATGTAATTAGTTGGAGCAGTTCGTGATCTACTTTTCTCTCGAGAAAGTACGTGTGAAATGCGCAATCATTATTTATTGGATTTCTGATAATTTAAAATTAAGTGCCAAGTTTTAAGAGGGTTTACTCCAAAAGTTGGCAAAGTCGCAAATAGCTGTCAAATCAATTATTTCGCTATTTTCATTAATTTCTGGATATTACTGAATGAAAACATGAATTATCGCTCTATGGTTGAATAAAACATTAAGTATGGATTGCAACAATTATCATAGGAACACGAAATTTTTAGATCGGAGCTATCTTTTGAAAAGTTTCCATCGCATTTTCCATGCATTTTAATGTAATCTTATAATTTGAACGCCTAACCAACAAATATAAAACGAGACGCGTCATTCAACCATAGAATAATAACTTCTTTTTTAGTTTAGTAATATTGAGAAATTAATAAATTTAGCGAAACATTTGACAGCTAAGTATATGCGACCTTGCCAACTTTCGGGATAAACGCTCTTAAACATCAGAGAATCATACAGATCCATCATTATTTTAGCCTTCAATGATTGTAGTGTGGGCCTCCACCATTTGGTAGGTACATACTTCATCATCATCATCATCATCATTTCAGCCGAAAGACGTCCACTGCTGGACATAGGCCTCCCCCAAGGCTCGCCACTCAGACCGGTCCTGTGCTACTTGCTTCCACCGGTTTCCCGCGACCTTCACGAGGTCGTCGCTCCATCTTGTTGGAGGCCTACCGACAGCTCGTCTCCCGGTTCGCGGGCGCCACTCGAGAACTTTCCGGCCCCATCGGCCATCAGTCCTGCGAGCAATGTGCCCCGCCCACTGCCACTTAAGGCTCGCAATTCTTCGGGCTATGTCGGTGACCCTAGTTCTACTGCGGATATCCTCATTTCTGATTCTACTTACATCAAGGAGGTACATACTTACATCAAGTCTATACCGATAAACTTTTTAATATTCCTTTCACCCTCATCAAATCTCGTCATACAAAGTATGCTTTGTAATATAGGGTCAAGCAAAACGTTGTGACGATATTTTACCCACAGAATCAGCTATGAATTGTAAGCATGTTTGTTAGGATTTTTTTTTCGAGTGAGTTCAAAAACAATTTTTGTGTGGCCAGTACGGGATTGATGGTGTGAGCGATACCTGAATCCCGTACGTTTTTTTGTTACCAAGCTAAAAAAAAAACCTAAAAAACATGCTTAGAATTGATAGCTGATTCTGTGGGTAAAATATCGTCACAACGTTTTGCTTGACCCCGTATACTTAAAACCCATTTCAAATAAAATAAATAAAAAACTGTCATAAAATATTCCCATATAAGACCGCAAGAAATATTCTCACATAGGTAGTCCAATAGCAGTGGACTAGAGCTACCATTTAATTTGCCATTCGGCTAGCTTGTTAATCGTGACCATAGATTTGTTCCTAGCTTTTTTCCATAGACCCATTACTATTCATACCGAAGCTATTATAGCCCGGTTCATATCTCAATCCAAAGGTTAACTGTGTGTCTGTTACTGTCAGGGATCGCGCCCCGCTGCGATGCCCAGGCGCATCCTCGGCGCGCGAGGGAGAGGAGGACGCGGGAGCGGACGCTTAAGCGGTAGCGGTATCACGATGGTTGCTATTGAGAAGGGTACCTACTGCTGAAGGAAACTGTTTTGCTTGGAAATTAAAATGTAGCTGTGATTGGGTGTAAACACAACAAAACAAAAACGGGACTTAATCGCGTAAAAAAACTATTTATATTTTAATAAAGGGCTGTCGTTTATTGAATTTAAGCGTACTTTTGGTTTTAAGAAGAAAGTAACAAATCAACTGTACAAGTGGATAAAACATTTAAAATATAATTAGGTAAGAAACATTGATCTATTATTAATAAGGATTCACAATCAGCCGAAGAAAAATGGCCCCGTCAAAACGGGTGCCCGAACAACTCGGGCACCCGTTTGGCGCTCAGTAAATTTGACACTTAAGTCTTATAGTGTTAGGTTTACTTTTGTATAAAATATTTATCTTGACACATATTATAAAGAGGCGTTATTAGTATATTGGAACGTATTTTCTAATGTCAGTTTGCTTCATATATTTTGACATATTCTGTTAGGCACTGTTCGTCCATATGTTATTATAGGCCAATGGTAAGAAATGAACATGGTACTTATTTCTAATTTTTTTTCGTCTGTTTGCAATTAAATTCGAAATTAGACCTATGTTTAAATATTTTTGCATTTGCATACTTCTAATGGTTTCGATATCAGATCATTATTTCTGTGTTATACTACGAGATATATCGATATTTCAATAAAGGCCTATTGATGTACAGCCCTGAAGTGCAGTAAGTCAAAAACGCCGATCTTTCATGCTTTGAACGATTCCGATATAATTTGTTCTACTAAATTGTCTGTAAAACCTGCGCTTAGATTGTGATGTTTAATAACTTGTGCCATGGGAGGCTGATTCGTAATTGTCCGCTTGTTTTGTGAGATTAGATGCTTTTGAGAAAACAAATATGATAATGTATCTACATGATAATTTGAATCCAATATTGTTTATCTTTAGATCTCGTAACCGGTGATGTTTTTGCTTGAGTTTTTTGCTCATATCATACATTTGCAGATTAACCTTTGTATTTCCTGTGTTTTAATTGATAACTTGTTGGCACTAAGCGAATAAAAAGATGTATACCGATTAAATATTTTATCGAGGATATAGGTAGGTAATGTCAATGTCTGTGATTGTTTCTCTCTTGTTTCTCTATTTAAGAAATCCAAAAGAAATTCAAACAGGCCGCTTGGATTAAGTTTTTATTTTGAAAACTTGAAAATATCAATAGTTAACGCTATTAAATGTGGTGTAATCTTGTGTTTAAATAAATTCATTAATCTGCCGTTAAATAGCATGCTCACTGTTGTGTTCCGGTAAGGAGTCAGGCAGCCGGTGAAATGGACAAGAAATCTGCATAATTTGGCCACCAGGGGCGCTGTGATCGCTTGACCTAAACCATCTGTCAATTACAAAGAGAAATATTTGTTGTTATTGGTTTTACTTAAATTATTAAAAAATGCCGCGCTGTGCAGTTCTAGGATGCAATGAGAAGACGACACGTATTTCCGAAAGACTTGGTATGTATCTGGGTCAGGTATAATTGCATTGGGATGTCTTCATTTTCATCACAAATAACTGAACAAAAATTCAAATTGCGGTCAATATTTAATAATTTTAAACAAATACACTTAAAATTGTCAGCAAAAAACCCCGTAAAAATTTGACAGCTGCAGTGTTTGGTTTTGGTTTGAGTCAAGCGTTTGCAGCGCCATCTGAGTCGAGCTTTGCGTATTCTTGTCCATTACTTAAGCACAGAGGCAATCCATCTTAAGTAGGCATCGAGGTAGGCAATGCATTCGAGATCGTATGGTTTCTTGATAAGAAATCATAAGATTTCGGTGTCCATCGGCTGCAGTGACCGCTGAGTATCAGGTGGTCTGTGTGTCCGTTTGCCTACACTACCAATGACAGGAAAAAAACAACAACAAATCAGCACCGTACCCAATAGGATCCTTCGATCAGGATGCCAGCACGCGGGCACATGTGATGGTACTGATGATGGGAATGACAAACGGCGGTAAACGGCGATGACGTCACGCGGTAATGGCGGATTGATTCGCGCATGATACGTGTGCGCACTGCGTGGCAGGGAAATGTGTACACCGGCTTCAAGAATCCATACAAATATTATAAAGTAACTCTGTCTATATGTTACCTCTTCACACTTCAACCGGTAGACGGATTTAGATGAAACTTGGTATGGAGCATAGTTGGAGTCCCCGGGAACGACAAAAACTACTTTTTATCGGCGAAGTCGCGATGAGAAGCTAGTAATATTTATACGTTACTTTGTGCGTGTGATATACTTTTCCTTCTACAAACACACAATATTTTGGCATAAATCACTACATAGTATAAAACAAAGTCGCTTCCCGCTGTTTGTCCCTATATGCTTAGATTTTTAAAACTACGCAACAGATTTTTAAGCGGTTTTTTTAATAGATAGAGTGATTGAAGAGGAAGGTTCTAGTATATAATTTATTATAGTTTAACACTCAATTCCCGCGGGAACGCTATAGGTAACCGAATTCCACGCGGATGAAGTCGCGGGCAGAAGCTAGTAAATCATAAAATCCAATTCATATCGGGAAATGATCACATTAAATAATTTCCCGAGTATATCATATTTTTGTTGACTTGGACACATACTGTCTACAATATATTGGCCGCAAGTGCACAATCACACGGTCGGCGCGATCATTGTGATATTACGAGAAAGCGTCACACATAATGCGCCTGCGACCATTTACGATCTCTGAAATGTGTCTCCGCTTGTCCCGGAGGGGATTAGGTATGCGAGAGCCACAGGATATATGATTCTAGTTTATTATTATTAAGATGAAAGTTGTAATTCACTATTTACCTATTTACTTGATGTGTTAAACTCAGTCGCTAGTGTTGTGGATATTGTTTGATCGGTATGAAAATTATTTAAACACTCACAAAAAGTACTAAACCGACTTAGGTGATTACTCATCCTGAATCCGTTTTCAAACATAGTTTTTTTATGCAAAATCGCTATAATGCATTGACCTATAATAACATATGGACGAACAGCGCCTAACAGAATATGTCAAAATATATGGAGAAAACTGACATTAGAAAATACGTTCCAAAATGCTAATAACGCCTCTTTATAATATGTGTCAAGATAAATATTTTATACAAAAGTAAACCCAACACTATAAGACTTAAGTGTTAAATTTACTGAGCGCCAAACGGGTGCCCGTGTTGTTTTGACGAGCCATTTTTTTCGGCTGATTGTGAATCCTTACTTATAATAGATCTATGCTATAATGACGTTAAAATATCGTGAAAAACGTTCACCTATTTTTTTCAAGAGAACTGAGAGAACTCATGTCCAACCAAAATGCTTTTGCTTTCTTGGATATCTTTTTTGTAAAATGTTCATATACCTATTTATTGCGACTTGGAACACAATAAAACTACACACCCCATTACAAAACCTATAGAAGAAGTTATGTCAGAAGAAATATTTTTTGTTCGGTTCATTTCTGCATACCGTCTTCCAATCACAGTAATCATGTCTAGTTACTGCAATGATTGTTACCCTCCCATTCTGCCCCGACACACGCATGCGCGATCTTGTGAAATAATACTCATTCTTGTTACAGGAATGTGTCACGTATTAGATTGCACATTTATACAAAATATCCATCCAAATTGGACATCACATTCTTCACTTTATATGAATTCCAAGTTAATTTTATGAGACAATTTTCTCAATAGTGATTTCCATCACTACTGCGACAATCTGCAATGTCGTACTGTTAGGCAAAGTCCTTCTTTAGACACTAGGGTATAATAATAGTCTCCACGACCGTCAGTGTGGATTGGGGTGGGGACTTTACATTTTCACATATACCTAAATCTTTTACGCGCACTTGCACCAAGCTGTTAACCTCGGGTTAACCGCTTAACTCAGATTAATTTGTATGAATTTGACGTGGGTTAAGAGGCTAACCCCAGGTTAGCGGCTTGGTGCAAGTGGGTCTTAAATTGTTAAGCTGCAACCTGGATAGTCGCTTGATTTTAAGTTGAAGACTACCACCACCAGAGCCTATATACTACTACAGCCTATTTGCGTCCCACTGCTGGGCACAGGCCTCCTCTCATCACAAGAGGGTTTGGGCTATAGTCCCCACGCGGGCCCAGTGCGGATTGGAGACTTCACACACATCTTTGAATTACTTCGCAAATGCGTGCAGGTTTCCTCACGATGTTTTCCTTCACCGAAAAGCTCAGTGGTAAATTCAAATTGAATTTCGCACATAAGTAAACTTAGAGGTGCGAGCGGGAATCGAACCCCCGACCCTCGGCATAAGAGGCGGTAGGTCGGACCACAAGGCCACCACACGGCTTCAGCCTATATATTATGTTCCAATGTTGGGTATAATATAAGCCTCTTCTCGAGGGGATCCCAGCTATAGTCACCACGCGGGCCCATCGCGGTTTTGCGACTTCACATCCTACTTTGAACTTCACAGATGCGTTGCTCACAATGTTTTCCTTCCCCGAAAAGCTCGGTTTGTATGTTGGTATTTTTTAAAGCCGGAAATCATTCCTCAAGGGGTATGGTTGATGCTAGCATGTGCAAGTAATTAACATGTGAATCAATAAAAATACTAAAACGATTCATTTTACGTTTTGACAAATGAACAATAACAATACATAATATATTTACTTAATATGAAAAATCTTACGCACTACTTCCTAATCTAAAAGGCCAACACTACATGGCTGGTACCCAAAATGCTGGCAGCATTTCCACGTTGAACGGCAATGCTAACGTTTTAGATATTCATGATCACAGATTTACACACGCAATGGGTAATTTGAAAACCTTTTGAGTAAGTAAAGTACTTATACATAATATGTAATAAATTAAGTTTCAGATTATTATTATTTCTCATTACTTTTAGAGAAAATAGCTGTCAATTATATAGTTTTTCAATTAACATTACCAAATTCACACCTAACTTTTGTATCTTAATGCTGAGCGCTGTTCTGTTCAAACACATAATTTTTTTAAGTAAAGGGAAACCTGTTATTGGACATATAATTGTATCCTAGAATTAAGACGTAGCTAACACTGTATTAGGGCTGTTGGGTTTCTTATCAATAAATAAATAAATAAAGCAGTTCACCTCAGTTTAGATAGGATGGTACCTTTAGATATCGTTGGCGTGGTAGGCACGGCGTGCATGGCTACTTTAGTTTTTGGCCCCCGAAGGGTTATAGATATTTAGATTAGAAGACAAATAGAAATAGAATTAACAGATACAATATTCGCAATAGACAGTCATTACGTCTAACTAAACACTGTACGGCCTGCACCAACCGTGGGTCGATCGGACGCTATCGGCCGAACTGTCACACCGACTAAGACAGAGCGGCCCGATATTAATACAGAAACGCGATCTGTCTGTTTATCTGCACTCGTCCTGCCAGATCCTATCGTGTGCCTGTTTCGATTAGGCCGGACAAGGCACAGACTCTACAATGAGGAGTTATGGCTGAACTAGTCAACGAACTAGCTAGTAATATCACCTAAAATACAAATAAGAAGAAGATCATATATTCGAAGTCACATGGATGTCACGCTCCAACTTACCACTAAAACACATTTTTTTTAAAGTACCTATCCAGTACAGTCGAGTTCGCCAATATATACACACTTTTGCACCTTACCACGTTGTAATAAGGTCCAAAAGTGTACACATATTAATGAACTCGACTGTACGTAATGATCAAAATAAATGTGGACGTGATAGATAACGTCTTACTAAATGATGAACGCCGGCTGCGCCCACGTAAAAACAAGACGCAATAGTGACGTTGTAGCGTTACGTGCGTGACGTTATCATGTATAAAATTATCGTCCTTCACCGACTTTACAGACAACCAATTTTTATTAAATCCTTTAGACAAAGATACTCAATACTCAATCGTTTATTGCATACCACATGTGTTACAGTTGTTAAGAAGATATCGAAATGGTTTTCGAATTAAGCCTTACTAAAAACTCGAAATATTGTCAATAAGGTAGCTAACGCTGTTTTAACGATTAACAAATCACCATAATTGAAAATTTACAAGAAAACTGTTACCATTGTATTAAGCGCCATCTACTCACTTCTTGCAGAATCTTCTAGTTAAATTAGAGTGTGGTGTATGTCTTCCGTTTACATTCTTATCTGTGGTTCTGCTCGAACCTGTCATGCTACTTAGCGTAGCAAAAAGTACAACGTTACTCCGTTAGATGGCGTTGCTACCAGCGCCATCTATCCAAAGTAACAAAAACTAAATGACCGTGGTTCTAGCTTCGCTATCCAAGTTCGTGGTTATGCAGAACACTAGATGTCACGATGTGTTTGGCATTTGTTTTACAGACAGCTTGCTCAGCTAACTACTACGTACCGTTGTAGACCAAAATCCAAAAGATGGCAGCACGTAACACGTATTCAGGATAACCGTTCGCTAAATAATTACAAAAAACTTCGTTTCTGCAATTATTTTCTACACGCCTCCGTTAGCATAAAATGAAATTACGATATATTTGTAGATACTTAACTGTATTTGTATTTAATTTATAAAAAAAGTACAGAACAAACATCAAATTCACGCAGTAAGTATTTCCCTATAATAAATGTTATTATTAAAATCTTCCTAAAGTAAACTACTAAATTAAAAATGTTTTTCGTTTCTTTCTAAAAAACCCTTACCAGTCCAAATGCTAACGGGGGCGCCACTGTCTATAGTTACTTGCAAAATATGTACGTAGATCCTTTAGTTCCAAATTTGTCCGCCCGCATGAATAAGTTGGCGTTGTGTTTGAAGTGTGAAACACATGCCGAACATTCCTACAGCACGCAATAACCTTTATCTTTTGTAGGTACCTATCTAAAAAGGGCCAGAAAACTGGAGGGTCTAAAAAAGTCAACATTTTGAGATAAATTAGGTCTAGATAGAACCTACTTATATACTTTTGAAAACATCAAAAATATTTTTCCAAGATGTGTATTGTTTGTTATGCAATGCACGTTTAACTTTTCGCTCCTTTCTATCTTCTATTACTATAATAAAAGGGTAATTTTCTGTCTCTTTCTTTCTGTCTGTCTGTCTGTTTGTTAGCATTAATCTCCGAAACTACTGAACCGATTTGAATGAAGTTTTCAAGGGTAGATAGAGCATCATTTGGAACAACATAATGATTAAAATCGGATGTCGGAAAGAAAAGTTATCGGCAATTGTATATTCCACGCAAACGAAGTCGCGGGCAGAAGCTAGTTTAAAATTAAAATAAATCTATAATCAACATGATAATCTAATCATTTTAATGAGAATAACATGGAACATAAAAAAAAAGTAATTGAAATAAAAACGACGAAGGTTACATTATCGCACGGGAAAAGTTTTCTAGATTGGAAAAGATCCATAATTATTGTTTTACGGGTTTTATTAATTTGCATTGTACCTACCTGTTGTTTCGGTTTTGTTAGAGGTAATTTCTCGAACGCTCGCTGTTTTCCTGGCCTCATACAAGAAAATCATCAGCTTGCATTCGAGACATTTCGATTGGATCACACGTTCGTCGATTAAAGACATTCCACTGACACTGCAGTGCTTCACCATCGCTACCAAATGGACTGGCATTTAATCAGATAAAAGGGTGGATAAAGAATAAATGAGAAGATACATACCTATCTATCTATCTATCCATACGAATATTATAATACATGCAAGTACCTACCTACTTCCCTTGTTTATATGTATATCTATGTATTATGAATTATTTAATAGTTAAATGATATCCATACGAATATTATAAGTGCGAAAGTAACTCTGTTCGTCTGTATGTTACCGCTGCAACCGCTGGACCGATATGGATGCAATTTGGCAAGGAGATAGTTGGAGTCCCGGGAAAGGACATAGGCTACTTTTCATCCCGGAAGAATGCCGATAAACTGAATTCCACGCGGGCGAAGTCGTGGGCAGAAGCTTGTAGGAAAATAATCCGTTAGATGTGACTCTGAGATGACTGTTCAAGACATTTGCTACAAATCAAAACTTTAAATTAATTTCTTCAAAATCATTTCATTTCAGTTATTTCAAAGTAGCTTCTGCCCGCGACATCGCCCGCGTGGAATTCAGTTACCGCGTTCACGCGGGAACTATGCGTTTTTCCGGGATTAAAAGTAGCCTATGTCCTTTCTCGGGATTCCAACTATTTCCATACCAAATTTCATCCAGATCGGTCAAGCGATTGAAGCGTGAAGAGGTAACAGACAGACAGACAGATATACAGAGAGTTACTTTCGCATTTATAATACTAACTAATAATAAATAATATAATAATATGGTTCATATTATAGTCAGTTAGACAGTTACATTTCTGGTTCATCCGGCCTTGTTAGATAAAATTTTCTTTTGCTCAAGATAGCCTGTAGGAATTTCCTCAAAGCGGAGCATCCTTAGCATTCGAGTGGCTTGGAATGAGCAGACCACTTAAAGTTACGAAATAACCCTCATGAACAAGGTCTATACTTTATTTACCTCGTTTTCTTTCCCTTACCAAGTTTCTTTAATAATTTATTTACCTACTCCAGGATATATTTTAATGCATTTTTAGACATGGCAACAAAATTCATTGTTTCATGATGTTCTATACCTCATTTGAAATAAATTACCTAACGATCTACTTATAATTAAAAAAAAATATTGTCTTCAGGAAGTAGATAATTTAAGACTAACTTTTATGATTTTATTTTACCTCATCCATCACTCGCCATCAGATAATCATTCAATCAACAAAAAAAACAATACAAAACAAAAAGGTCGCATGCCATGGCCAACTAAAAGATACAGTGAAAGCAAAACGCCATTAGACATTTCGAAAAAGAATTAATATTTTGAAATTTCGAACGCCGATCGTCATAGAAACAAAAATAACAGGAGAAACGTCGCGAGTGAAAGAAAATTTGTCGTGAAGTGTCGAGTTTTTGTTAAAAAGTTGAATATTGCAAAAATAAATGATGTTCTCTGATGATGAAATAAAAGAAATACCGGAAAGTACTTTCATGAGACCGGGCGATGAGATAATCAGGTGTGATTTTCGATTATTTTTAAGTTGAAGATCACTATTGAACCGCAGCCATGTTGATTTGTCGTTGTTTTACGCGTGTTTTATGTTTTAATATTGTTTATAAACAATAGTCGTTAATTGTTATGTCATTTCGTCTTTTATTACAGTATACGAAAGGTGTGCTTGACTGATAAATACGATAAAAAGGATTTTAGTTACAACAAGGAGCCGTTGCTTACACACGCGGGCCGCAATGACGTAAGTACAATTTCTGTTATTTGCAAAAACCTTATAGTTAGTAAGTGTGTCTTTAAAGTTGGCGCGGACTTGTTAAATGGCAACATGAAGTTTTCAAAATGACAATGGAAACACTTGTTTGCGTGATTTATAGCGTGATACTTACTTTTGTACTGATACTTACTTTTTGCGGAGCGGAGAACCTTTTGGTGTGTTTTTTTCAATATCGTTAACTAACATTGTAAAAAAGTAACGTAAACCTTTTATTCAATGTTATTTCACTAAAATATTATAAATACTTCTGATTGGTTATTCAATGCTAGTTAAATGAATTTTGTTATTCCGTGAACAATCAAGTACCAACTTAAGAGGTACCTATTTCAAATTGAAAGAATGTCTTTACGGGGTTCGCTTTCTCGGATGTGCTTAGGTACTTCATGTTTCTTTTACCCGACTGCGCTCGAAGGAGGGTTATGTTTTTAAGTCCAGTATTTCTCCATTGCGAGATTGCGACTACATTTCGATTTAGGTGCCTATTAATAATTTCATTCGGGATCGGCTAGTCGAGTCATCTGATAAGTAGTCGTTTATTTTAAACTAGTTTCTGTCCGCGACTTCGCCCACGTGGAATTCGGTTATCGCGTTCCCGCGGGAACTTTTCGGTTTTTCTAGGATAAAAAGTACTTAGCCTATGTCCTCGGGACTCCCAACTCCGTACCAAATTTCACCTAAATCTGTCCACGAGTTTAAGCGTAAGGAGTTGACGGACAGACAGAGCTAATTTACACTTATACTATACGTGATCTATTTGGTAGCTGGACGTCTCCCGCTCCCTGTTTCGGGACGGCTTCTTCCCGGACTCCCTGGAACAGTCCCAGGCCAGGTTCGCGTGGACGGAGGAAGACGGGAACATCGCCGCCCTGGTCTCCGAACCAGGGTTCGGTACCACCGGGCAGACCACGTTCGGGAAAGACCTCGACGCGGCGTTCACTGGCGAGATCAAGGTAAGCTGTGGGCTTGCGTCGGCTCTAAATGGAACATCTATTATGCATCTGTCCGTTTTTGGATGACTTAAAATCAGTCATCCATTTTTAGAACTACTACTACTACTATTACTACAGCCTATTTGCGTCCCACTGCTGGGCACAGGCCTCCTCTAATCACGAGAGGGTTTGGGCTATAGTCCCCACGTGGGCCCAGTGCGGATTGGGGACTTCACACACATCTTTGAATTACTTCGCAAATGCGTGCAGGTTTCCTCACGATGTTTTCCTTCACCGAAAAGCTCAGTGGTAAATTCAAATTGAATTTCGTACATAAGTAAACTTAGAGGTGCGAGCCGGAATCGAACCCCCGACCCTCTGCATGAAAGGCGGTAGATCGAACCACTAGGCCACCACGGCTACCACGGCTTCACTCGGCTTCAAATTTTAGAAACTACTTATTGAATAAAAATAAAAAAAAACATTTTTCTGACTAATCCTATGATCCCCATTAAAAAACATAAAATCTCGAATGCGTTTGTCATCTCGATTCCCGCTAGGTGTGATGGGCGAGCACGAATACTTGTACCCGAGTCATTGATTTAGTATTTATAAATATGTATGTATGTATATCTCTTATATCGTTGCCTAGCACACATAGTACTTACAAGCTTTGCTTAGATTGTGTAATAAATACGTCACAAGTCATTTATTTATTCTAACATACTATGTTTGGTATTAATTGGGTCAAAAAAAATCCTATTTATCAACCAGGAGGCGGACACATCCAGCGCTTCCTTCCACAGCCGGTACATTCGGAAACCCACCGAGTCGCATCTCGTCTCCTCGACTTCTACATCAGCTGGTAACTACTACGAACTTATAAATTACGAGCTTTTGCCCTAACACTATATTTCCAGGATTCCCGGGATTACGGGATTTGTGGATTTCCCGGGATTTCTATCCAAAGTCCTCTTCCAGTGTCCCTCTAATGAGTTTCCGGATTTTTTATGGGATTTCCGGATATCGGTAGCCTATATGTTAATCCAGGTTACAAACTATCTGTATGCGAAATTTCATGTAAATTTATCGAGCCGTTTTAGCGTGATTGATTAACAAACATCCAAATAAAGAAATAAAATAAAAACTTTCAGCTTTAATATATTAGTAAGATACCAATAGGATTCGACTTATTTTACACCTTGCTCCAGAGAGGCGGAAAATTTTGGATAGTTCTTTATAGAGTAGGGTAGGCACCTGCCTATTCAAATTCATTACTTAATTGTGAACAATTGGACACGCCTCTCGTTTGGTTTTTTTTTAAACCACTACCTACCTATTTTTTACAGTCTTTGTTCAGTTCAATATATTATGAACATTCAAATCCCTTTGAAATCCGTTAGATGTTTTGCCATGGACTGTACATTTTTAATCAAACTTTCATCTGCGAGCAGAAACTATGCCTACCTTTTAAAGTAACGTTTTCATTTCTATAAAATAACCCGGTCTGAAAACCCTTTGTGCGGATAATAAATGTATTGCATACCTGTGCTTTCCTGTTTTAATCCCGCAAATGGAACCTGTTTCAACGTGTTTTATGGCTTTTATTATCATCGAAAATGCAAATTAATGTATACAGTGAAAAACCAGTTTTTTTTTTGAGTTTTTGGACGTGTCTTAATAAGAAAACTTTCATAATTTTCTGTATGTATTTAGATGTAAAAATATAGGATACAATTGATTTTGTCCGCTTGGAATTCTGTTAGAACGTTCCCGCGGGAACCATTCATTTTTCCGGGTTAACAAGTAGACCATGTCCTTCGCCGTTAGTCCTTAGGCACCACAATGGTACTTAAATTATTCTAAATGGGTCCAACGATTTAAGTGTGAAGAGGTAGTTACTTTCGCATCTATAAGTATTATTCTTCCTCTTCATGTGCCTCTCAGACTAGCGAAGATTGGCGGTCAGCTCCACATATACATCGCTATGCCTTGCGCGGTGAAATAGCTCGTCCGGGGAAGTACCACACTCTCACAGAATATCGGCGTGAAGTAATAGTTCGCTATTGCGTTTCATACGGTGAGTGAGAGGACCGGGGGCCTGTCCTGTTCCCTATCCTTCTACCCCATCTTCCTAATCTTATGTCCCCTATCCTCCCTTATCCTATACCCCCTATCCTCCTGCCTCGAGATAGGCAACGCATTGGTGACGCCACTAGTGTTACAAATGTCTATAGGCGGCAGTGACTTACCAGGTGGGCCGTCTGCCTGATTGTCAATCTTTTTACATAAAAAAAATAGCTGGGCTGCGCTCGTAATGACCGTCCAATCTCAACGGTTTCTCAACCAATACTTCCTCCTGCGTCTTACGTTCCTCTTGCCAGAGATTTTGCCCATTATTACAAGTATTACCTATTAGTAGAAATATAAAGTGAAAATGTACTAATGTAGTGTGTAATGTGTAATGTATATGTCCAGTTCTTCTCAATGACCGCGTCCGCGGCAACCAAGGCGCCTGCAAAGTGGACAAGACAGATCCTCGCTCACGCTTCCACTTTGTCAAATACGTCAAAAGGCACGGGCGGACTGTCAAGCTGTGGGAATGTGGCATCTGTGAGTATTCTGTACCTACAGTTCAACTACACCAGGCTTCTATATCCATGAAATGCTTCGTTCTGCCTACAGATGGATAAAAATTTGACAGATTCTCTATGGAGCAAATGTTAAATTTAGGAAGATTTTTATACGAAGCGCCTTAGACCTTAGAAGAGAAACATTCTGTTTCCAAGAATCTATCCTTGGATTAGTTGTCAGAAAGGTGTTTGGTTATCTAAAAAATGGAAGAGAGAGTACATCTTGACAGCGAAAACGAAAGACATTCCTGATGAATTTCTTAGAGCCTAGGAGTTTAGACACCAATTTAGGCTATTCATTTATATAAACTCTTTTTTGCACAAACAAAAAATGCATTGTACAAAAGGCGAATTTAATGCTACACGAATTAAGGCTATGTGCTTAGACATTTCGCAAAATCTCATATTTTTCTTCCATTATACATATGGCTTTCTTGGGACCGTTTTCAGTACATGTTTACAAGTATTTAGTACTAGACACCATATTTTCAATTAGCATTTTATTCCAGGCAGCAGAGAGTTCCAACACCAGTACACCTTGATGCGGCATTTACCCACCCACACTGACGAGAGGAACTTTCACTGCGACGCCTGCGGCAAGAGCTTCCGGCAGCTTTCCACCCTCAGCCAGCACCGAGCCATTCATTCTGCTGAGCGGCCGTACGCTTGCGAGGTGAGAATATTTCATATTTATTTATTTTCCACACGGTTTGAAATCTTATCCACCCACCACACTTACCAGAAAAGCTTTCGGCAGCTTTCCAACTTCTATCCTATAGTTCCCAGGCGAGGCCATTGCGGATTTGGGCACTTCACATACATCCTTGATTACTTCGGAGATGCTTGCAGGTTTCCTCACACGATGTTTTCTTTCACCGAAAATCTCAGTGGTAAATTCAAATAGAAGTAAACTCAGAAACCCTCTGCATGAGAGGCGGTAGGTCAAACCATTATACTAGCACGGCTTTTTTTAAGTCAGGTCTACCTATTTTTCTGGACTATATCGCCACTTTATGAAAGGGATGTTTTCCCATTATAATCCAAAAAATAATAAGTCCAAAATTACATTCCACCATTTTTGCACTAATTAGAACTTTTAACCACTGAGCTTTTCGGTGAAGGAAAACATCGTGAGGAAACCTGCACGCACCTGCGAAGTAATTCAAAGGTGTGTGAAGTCCCCAATCCGCACTGGGCCCGCGTGGGGACTATAGCCCAAACCCTCTCGTGATGAGAGGAGGCCTGTGCCCAGCAGTGGGCCGTAAAATAGGCTGTTGTAGTAGAACTTTTAACGACACAGAAAACACCCCTTTACGACCAATTTTCACCAAAAGGGTGGTTACCTAATTGCTTTCCCCAGGAGAACCGTTTTAGGAAAAATAATGTTAATACTAGTGCGATCCTTAATCTGTATCGATGATAATGCAATAAAAACACAGGATACAAAAGGAGGCATGAAATATGTTTCTAAAACGAATGTTTTGTGCAGGTTTGCAATAAAACTTTCAACCGCGTGTCAACTCTGATCTCGCACCGTAAGACCCACTCCAACGAAAAGCCCTACCGTTGCCACATCTGCCCAAAAGGATTCCATCAAAAAGGTGAGGCTACATTAAATATGCGTTCGGGAAGCTTCGCAGTGTCTTTTCGTCCAAATTACCGCAGTGTCTCAAGTCGAAAGTCGACCAGTGTGTGTTGCCAGTGATGACTTATGGTTCCGAGACGTGGGCGCTTACGATGGGCCTCATAAGAAGGCTCAAAGTCACTCAGAGGGCAATGGAGAGAGCTATGCTAGGGGTTTCTCTGCGTGATAGAATCAGAAATGAGGATATCCGCAGTAGAACTAGGGTCACCGACATAGCCCGAAGAATTGCGAGCCTTAAGTGGCAGTAGGCGGGGCACATTGCTCGCAGGACTGATGGCCGATGGGGCCGGAAAGTTCTCGAGTGGCGCCCGCGAACCGGGAGACGAGCTGTCGGTAGGCCTCCAACAAGATGGAGCGACGACTTCGTGAAGGTCGCGGGAAACCGGTGGAAGCAAGTAGCACAGGACCGGTCTGAGTGGCGAGCCTTGGGGGAGGCCTATGTCCAGCAGTGGACGTCTTTCGGCTGAAATGATGATGATGATGACATTAAATATATCTGCATACTATGCTCCTTAAGCAAAAGCATCATCAACTACAACGCGCATTATCGTCAGCATCGCGATCCCTATCCCCAAAAACAATCAGACAATAGATAAAGAATTCCAAATTGGTAGTGAATTCGAAGAAACCCATTGGCAAGTAAAGACTTTTGGCAGTTACGTGACTCATCGTTGGGAACATCTTTTATAGGACAGGGATCGTGTTAGTAACTGGATTTAACCTGGGCGACCGAGCTTTACTTGGGTGAATATAGCTAAAACCGTTTTTTTCATATCTGATACAAAGCAATTCCAAATTTCGTCCAAATCATTAGAGCCGCTTCTGAAGTCGCTTGTGTAAAAATAAATAGAGAAAATATTTGTATATTCTGTCCCCATAATCTTGTGATGAACCTGGAATAATTTAAATGAGGTTGAGTTTAATTTTAGGTAATCTAAGGAACCACCTGTTCACTCACACCAACGAGCGACCTTACCGCTGCAACTTGTGCTTCAAGGGCTTCAACCAGCAGTCCAATCTGGTCTGCCACAAGAACAAGGTGAGTGATATCAACAGCTTTACATTTACACCAATGACTTTTAAAAACTTTCTGTTCTCTTATGCGGTTTGATATATATTTTCTTTTTACTACCTGCAATATTTTCCTTATATTTTTTCTTCTTAAAACATCGAATCAATAGCCAATCGCCATAGACATAAATAATACTTCGTATGGACCCGGCCTAACGTATATACATGTCATGTTTCCCCACTTCATTGGTGTCCAATCCAAAGTTAAACTTATATCGTGACACTAAAGCTGGGACACATTTTTTCAACAACGAGACGAGTTTTTAGATACCTACTGAGAAACAGTTTCGAAAAAAGTTTTTTTAAAAACGCTTATTGTCACGCACGCTCTGTGACAGAACTTTGGATTGGACACCGTGGAAGTGGGGACATATTACGTGTACGTTAGACCGGGTCTATATTATTTACGTCTATGCCAATCGCCAAATACTCCCAAACTACTTATGCATATTGTCTCACAAGAGGAAAAGTAGTCTCATAACCACGTCTCTATAATCTAATTCTAGGTTGTCATTAGGTTTCCTTACCGTTCCATTCTTACCTTAGGCTCACTCTGACGACGGCAGTGCCGTTATCCCTCGCGGTCGCAGCACGCCGCGCCTGCCTCGACCCGCGTCAGAAACACAGCCTGATTCCACTAGGTAAAGCCTATTCAGCCTACGATGATGATGCAATGATCATCATCATCATCATTATTTATGTCAACAAAAAGATCTACATTACTGCTGAACATAGGCTTCCCCCAAGGTTCGTCACTCGGACCGCTCCTGTACCACTCCCATCTACAGAATTCCCGTGATGTCATTGCCAGGTCATCACTCTATCATGTCGCAGGTCTACCCGACAGCTCGTCTTTCGGTAAGCGGTTGACTGGCCCCATCCCATCGGCCCTTATTTAGTCCTGAAAGCAATGTGCAACGTCCGCTGCCATTTAAGTTCCGAAAGTCTCTGCATTTTACTGCGCAAACCATTTTAGATTTCATTGCGCAGAGAAACCCTGAGCAAAGCATCCATACCCTTAATAGACCTATTCCTTTTAGAACGCCCGTCGACCATTGCGAAGTAACCTCCTCAGTGGGTCCCTACCTCCCAGCCATGGAAGGTTCCTCAATATCCTCTTGGACCCCAAAATCCTCCCCAAGCATGGAATCCGGGGACAATTGGAGCAACGACCTACCCTGGAGTACAATGACCAATGGAGTCATAGTAGACCCCATAAAGACGTACCATATGGGCGTCGCTTTGGCCACAAGACAGACTCCATTTGCGCTGTTGAAACCTGATAACAGCACGCCTGTGTTGGTGAAGGTGATTGATACTCAGTTGCCTGGAGGGAAGCAAGTAAGTCAGGGAGGAATTAGTATAGATATGTAGATAATGTATGTATAAGTACGTAATCTAGATGAATAATCATATTGATACAAATAGTCTGAAAAACTACTGTACAACAATTCGGTGCCATTTATTATTGATAAATCATTCATCTTATGGATCAAAGATATAAAGTTTTTGTTCAGTGGCCTTGAAATTGTGATAAGTGCTTATGAAAAGTTTAGTATTCGATAGTTTATTCAGTAAATCATTTTTAGATGTTGGTGCCTGCAACTGCCGACGATTTGAGGATCGGCGGTAAAATTGTGCTGAATGCTGATGATCCTCTTACCCAGGTAAACTTATTAAATTCAAGTACAACCTATAGTAACACAACTAGGGAGGGACGTTTGTATGCTTGGACGTTTGAAGACTATATGCAGCCTCTTTTTCTTAGTCACTATAGGCACAGAATATTTAATAGTTACTACGTACAGAATGGCCATGGAATCACCCGCCTGAATCTAGCCCACGCGCAATTCGCGCCCAACTCGCTACCGTCATTTGTTTCATCCGGAGATGGTGAGTGAATCATTGGCCCACGTAGTAGTACACACACAATTACAAGTGTACAGAAGTCCTCGCACGCATACTCACTGACGTCTTCGCACGCAAACATTGACACTTCATTCTATAGTGCCTTCTGTGCTAATAGGCCTCATTGGCTTAAGAAGTAGGCAACCATAAACCCCGTATTCCTTATATTTAGGAGCAAGGGCCGTTAGCAGCGAGCATGGACAGTGCAGTCCAGATCAGAGTCCCAGTGGTGGCCACGGTGGTGCCTCGCATCCAGGCTAGCGGGCGGCTGCACCTCGCCGTAGAGGAGCCTCACCACGCCTTCCACACGGCGCTGTCTGACGGTGAGGATGAGGGTCTGGAGCAGGCTCGAGCCCGGCGACGGCAGTTCCAGCATCCAGACCGACGGGCGGCTGCACTTCTCCGTGGAGGAGCCGCATCACGCCTTCCACACCACGCTGTCTGACGGTGAGGATGAGGGTCTGGAGCAGGCTCGAGCCCGGCGACGGCAAGTGCCAGCATCCAGGCCAGCGGCCGGCTGCACCTCGCCGTAGAGGAGCCTCCCCACGCCTTCCACACCACGCTGTCTGACGGTGAGGACGAGGGTCTGAAGCAGGCTCGAGCCCGCCAACGGCGGTGCCAGTATCCAGGCCAGCGGCCGGCTGCACCTCGCCGTAGAGGAGCCTCACCACGCCTTCCACACGGCGCTGTCTGACGGTGAGGACGAGGGTCTGGAGCAGGCTCGAGCCCGGCGACGGCGGTGCCAGCATCAGCAGCAGCAAGGACTAAGTAACTTGATAGCTATTTAAACATTATAGACTTTGCGCATTTACACAAAATGTTCTAGCCATGTCAGTTTTAAGTAGTTTTTAAACAAGGGACGCACTGTCGCCATCAAAAATATCGTAGCGGGCGAGGTGATCATTAATTTTGACAATAAGATCGTGATCTTTAACATATTTAAGATAACCTTTTTCGCTTCAGTATGATGGAGAATTGAAGACAGTACACGTAAAATCCTTGTTTACAAGTGTGTCTTTCA
>OZ020289.1:2615750-2694669 GCA_963971205.1 Aethes cnicana | reverse complement strand
CGAGTTTATGTGATAAATTAAACCAAAAAGTGTTTAATAACTGTTACCACAATACGTCATTAGAGAAAATGACTGAATTAATTTCGAAAGATAAATTTGACTCCGAGACCACATTGGTAATTTTACTTGGTAATAGTCTGGAACTGAATAAATTTGGCATAGATAAATTATTGAAAACCTTGAATACCATTGAAACATCTGGTATAGGTAAAATTATAATGTGTGCCTTTCCCTACTCTCAAAACCAACCATATTCACATAATCATAAATTAGCTCAACTAAATTCATATATATACAATGCGATATATTATAATAAAAAGTGTCATTTCTTCGATACTAACAAATTTATTAAGCGATTTACACTTACACCTGAAAAACAATATCTGCCAAGAAAATATAAAGCTATCTTGAATGAATTGTTAGCTTATAACATAGAACTGAATAATAGGACTGGACAAGTAAGGACAAAAAATATGGATATTGTTAACAAAACTGTATCTTTAAAAAACTAAATTCAAAGACAATGGAAAAACCTATGAATTTCAATATTATTCATTAAAATATCCAAGGTTTTTCCAGCAAGGAATTAGAAATTGGCTTGTTTTTAGACAGCTATGATATTCAAGTATTTTGTGTCACTGAACATTGGTTGAGGGGAAATCAATTTATTTTTCACTTCAATAACTTTGACTTGATAAGCTGTTTCTACAGAAAAACTGCTATTCATGGTGGTTCTTTAATAATGGTAAATTCTAAGTTAAAAGCTAAAGAAAGGAAAGATATTGCGAAGTTATCTATCGAACAAATAGCGGAACTCTCTTGTGCAGAATTGGAGAATTTTATAATTGTGTGCGTTTACAGACCGCCATCTGCGGATTATTCTTCATTTGAATCCGTTATGGAAAACGTCTTGAAATTAACATTTAAGAGTAATAAACATATTGTCGTATGTGGAGATTTCAACGTTGACCTACTGCGCCCGACAACCAACAGTGTTAGATTACTGAGTTTATTTAAATCTTTTAATTTGGTTAACATTTTTTACGAACCAACTAGAATCAGTGAAACCAGCTCAACTTGTTTGGATAATGTTTTTTACGATGGCGATTATATTGAAAAGGAAATATTTAATAGACTTAACTCAGATCATTGTGGACAGAGGGTAACAATTGAAATAATTGGGAAAAATACTCAACACACAAATACCTATAGACCAATTACGAGTACTCGGTTAGAAAATTTTAAAAATGATCTTCATTACAATTTATCTTTCTCACGTATCTCACGCAATGATGCCAACGATTCGTATAACGACATGTTTGATATCGTTTTGAAACAATTTAATACCACATTTAAGCTGAAAACTGTTACAGGCTCAAAAAGTAAAACTAAATTTAGTGACTGGGCAACGATGGGTATCCACAAGAGTAAGAATAGGCTTTATGAACTTTATGGAATGAGAGAATATAACAAAGATATAGTATTTCTAGATTACATTAAAAGATACTCAAGAATATTTAAAAATGTTTGTAAAGTAGCCAAATCCAACTATCTCAGTTCAAGGGTTAAAGGGTCTGATAATAAAGTAAAGACCGTTTGGAATATTATAAACCAAGAAAGTGGTAAACTGAAAAAGCGGGATTCTGAGATCCAGATATTACATAAAGATAAAGTTATTAGTAATAACGCTGAAGTGGCATTAGCATTTGAAGATTTTTTCTCTAACATTGCCGTGAATACCACAAAAGATCTTAAATCATCTCCTATTTTTGCGGAATCTATGCTATATAGAAACGTCCAAAAATGTGAATTTACTTTTGTTTTCAATGAAGTTGATGATTATACTATAATTAAAACATTTAAAACTCTTAGTTTAAAAAATACTGAAGATTTGTTTGGAACTTCGGTAAAAGTTGTAAGCCATGTAATAGATGTTATCGCTCCTTACTTGTCATCGATATTTAATAACTGTATAAATGAAGGAGTATTTCCAGATTCGATGAAGTACACTAAAGTTATACCCTTGTTCAAGTCTGGTGATAAAAGCGACCTAACTAACTATCGTCCAATATCAATTTTACCAGTGCTCAGTAAAATTTTCGAGAAGATAATTTTAAATCAGTTACTGCAACATTTCGATAAATATAAACTACTGCACAGTCAGCAATTTGGATTTACAAAGGGCCGATCTACAACTGATGCTGTTGCTGCCTCTATGCTTATTAAACACATACACAATGTGTGGGAAAACTCTTGTGATGCTATTGGAATATTTTGCGATCTATCCAAAGCTTTTGACTGCGTTGATCATAGGACATTAGTATTGAAACTAAAGCACTACGGTTTATGTGAAAAAGCTTTAAATATACTTTCATCTTATCTAAGTAATAGAATGCAAACTGTGGTAGTAAATGGGAGTAAGTCTAATGGTACTGGGATAAAATTGGGTGTGCCGCAAGGCTCCATTTTGGGCCCATTTCTCTTTCTTACATATATTAATGATTTACCTTTTTTTATTGAAAGTGATTGTCAGATCGTGTTATTTGCAGACGATACTTCTCTGATATTTAAAGTACAAAGGAATACGCCAGATTACACCAGCATAAATGAAACCCTTGAAAATGTATTAAAATGGTTCACAATTAACAATCTGATGCTAAATGCCAAAAAAACTAAATGTATACGGTTTGCTCTGCCTAATGTAAAACCTACGAGTACTAATATAATACTGAATGGAGAGACTTTACAATTAGTTGATAAAACTCTTTTTCTGGGTTTAACTTTGGACAAAAATTTGAATGGAGTCCACACATAACATTGTTAGCAAACCGGTTGAGTTCAGCTGCTTTCGCTATTAGAAAAATCAGACAACTGACCAATGTAGAAACGGCTCGTCTCGTCTACTTTGCCTACTTTCATAGCATAATGTCATACGGAATCTTACTTTGGGGTAAAGCCGCTGATATAAAAGTAATTTTTGTTTTACAAAAAAGAGCAGTACGAGCAATTTATAACATGGGTTCACGTGAATCTCTAAGGGAACTTTTTCCAAAGATTGGCATACTAACTGTGGCCTCACAATATATTTACGAAACCATTATCTATGCCGTAAAAAATATGAATTCCTTTAAAAAGATGATCAACACCAGACATAAACATAAAATAGCAGTACCAAAATTTCGTGTGAGAAAAGTTTTTAGATCATTTATGGGTCAATGTATTCTTTATTACAATAAACTACCCCGAGAAGCCATGAACCTGCCCTTCCCGGAACTTAAAAAATATTTAAAAAGTGCTCTGCTGCGCAAAGGTTACTATTGTGTAGAAGATTATTTAAGTGACAAGAATGCCTGGCCTGAATTGGAGTAATAAATATGTGTGCGCTTAAGGACTTAGTTAAAATTCGATATAGTGCGTGTGATTAAAAAAAAAAAGTGTGATACAAAGTAGAAGATGTAGGTACCTAAATCAATGACGAAGCTTGCAGCGGATAACGGTATGTTTTTAATGATAACTACATCAAACTGTACATAATGACGATGCAAAAGTGATTGTAAAATCCTACTTGAATAAATGTTTTTTTATCCTTTATCTTTATCTTTATCGTTACTCTTTGCTATCTGAAACTTTCAAATTTCGCCACAAAATACGTTGTAAGATCCGACGTTAAGTGCATTTTCTTTAGGCTGACGTGATGATGAATAGGATTTTCCCTTAGCTTTCCCGCTGACACTCAAGCCGCGCCCCTTCCGCCCCGCCGAGCTGCTTGCTTCACTGCGCGCGCGCCGCGCTATAAGATTTGTTTAAAGCATTTACAGGATTACGGTTAAGCTATTTACTCCTTCTCGAAGAGCGGGGAGTGTGTTGGTGAAACTATGCGATTTGATCTCGTGGTTCGGAAATTGTGACTGATAACGTCTTCTGAAACTTTCCTCGGACATGTTGAGACTTTCTGATTTCTTATAATTAGATATATCCCGCGTAACTCCCGAACCTTTGTCAGTCAGAAATAATGCAGCTTTCTATTGGAAAAAAAGTTTTTGTGTTTATAGGTACTTTAGGTACAATTAAACAAACATTTCTTTTTTATTTAATGTTTTTCTTCTGTCTTCTTCTTCTTTTTATAAAATTAGTATACTAATAGATACCTAATTAACGTCTCGATTTTATTAAACCTAATACCTGGTAGTTAATTTACATTGCCTATTCCATGATAGAAGGTGAAAATTTCACAACAGTACATTGATTGGAAAAGAAAGAATGAAGTTACAGTCATAATAGAAATCTCTAAAAACTTTTCTCGAACTCAATTTTAGTGTTCAAATCCGGAAAACTGATCCCAAATCTTCACACATTTTCGATGTACGAAAAAGCCTATTTCCTACGGGTGCGCAGCGAAGACAATGGGCCAATACGGCACCAGCGCGCGATCGACGTTGATTAATGTCTGTCTGTCTCGATTAAAAACTTGGTGTTTCGGTGACTCGCGGCACAGGGGAGTCGTTGATGCGTCTTTAGAAAAAAAGTCTACAAAGGTAAAGGTTTGATTTGGCGTTTACGCCGTTTATTTCTAGGTGTCCACGTAGTTATAAGTCAAACAAAGCCGCGAAATAGTACGTGTAGAAAGGGTGTCATAGGGGAAACAATAAAAATAAATAAACATGTACTACTCCACGAATTTGAGATAGGGTGTGAGGGTATTGATGGGTCAACGTCATATTTAATGAGATCATCCTCACAATCACTATTTTTTATTAAGATTATAATTATAATATTTCATCATTTCAACACTCATCATTAACATTCATACCATACAAAATTTGTCTCAGTCAACATCTAGCTGAAACAATTCGCGTAAAAGAACCGGAAAATGCTAAAGTTGACAACTCTGTGAAAAAAAGAAAACAAATACGACTCCACAGCTCTCGCGTCGCACGACATTTGATCCCAGTGACATCTGGCGGAAGTAATGGATTTTTTCAGTTAGCTGAAGGTGAAAATTTAATCTGCGATAAGTGACGAAAAAACGGTTTAGCGGTTGCCAAAGGATTTGAGGCGGCTAATCAAAATTGGATTTTACGGTTATTTTTAGTGCATGCTTTTATGGGAGGCTTTACAAGCTTTTTTCGCGCTGTTTCTGTTTTGATAAAAAAATATATTGGGGACAATATGAGTTGTAAAGATTTTGAAGTACCTCTATATCCACAACAGCCTATTATAACGGCCCACTGCTGGGCAAAGGCCTCCTCTCACTATGAGAGGGTTTGGGCTATAGTCCCCACGCGGGCCCAATGCGGATTGAGGACTTCTCTCACATCCTTGATTTACTTCGCAGATGCATGCAGGTTTCCTCACGATGTTTTCCTTCACCGAAAACCTCAATGGTAAATTGAAATGAAGTTTCACAGACACATAATTTCAGAGGTTCGAGCCGGAGATCGAACCTCCGATCCTCTGCATCAGAGGCGGTAGGTCAAACCACTAGGCTACCACGGCTTGCCATCCCTACCTATATAGGTACTATACTTGAAATTTTAAAGAGACAAAGGAATTTACCTGCCTAAACATTTCTTCTCTACAGAAGTTCAATCCACTTTTGTATGTCAAAAAAAGTGTATAAGAGCAATGTATCATATGACACAGAGAGAAACGTTAAGAAATGTTTTCAAAGAAAAAGACTTCCTAACACTTACTGGAATTTACGTGTATGAATTATGTACATTTATTCATAATAATAATAATTACTTTACAGCGCAATCTTCTGTACGTGAAAATGTTCGATCACAATATAAATTTGACCTTAAAATGCCAATTGTTAGAAATAAGACTTTCAAAAGTAGTGCTTTTATATCTGCTATTCGGGTTTTTAATAATTTACCTGTTGCTTTAAAAATGTTAAAAGGCACAGAATTTAAGCGTAAATTAAAGATATGGTTAATTAATCAAGTATTTTATAATCTAAATGATTTTTTTGCATGGAAATGATATTATTGGATTAATATATATTATTGGACTTAAGTATTGTAGTTTTTAAGCATTTAATATATCATTGTATACCCGTGAGGGTTACCGTTGAAACTAAAATAATTATTATACGTTACCATCTTTTGTAAAACACGGTTGAACAATAAAGTTTTATTCTATTCTATTATATTCTATTATATTCTTAAATTTGCATGTTTTTCCTTGACCTGAAAAGGTTAGATGTGGTTTGGTTGAGAGTTTTTCTACTATTTTAGTCTCTACAACTGTATTAAGCACAGTTGAGATTTTACTTATCTACAACACTAGGTATTAACTTTTGTTACAAACTCCCATTAAATTAAAAAGGCCAATTCCTTAACTACTTTATCATAGCTAAAGCGCCAAGATTGCTCGCTACATAGTCAGAAACCGACATTGTCTCCAATTCTCCATATTAAGCCCATGGACGTACGCAGTTCGAAATAAAACAAGTTTGGAAGGGATGCGGCAAACTTCGCCCGTTGCAGTCTAGTTTGCATGCTATTCGCCTTACACAGTTCATTGTTATGTGCCTCCTTGCGAACTGCCAAGAAGCTAGGGGGACTATTCTGGAGGGGGATTCGCAAATATTTCAAACGCTGTGTCGATTGAAATGAAATTCAAAACAAAACATCGCTTTTTTTTGAACCCTTGGAGACTATACATCTCTAAGATCTTAAATTTTAGTTTAAGTTAGGGACTATACATCCCTTCAATGTAATTTTAGTACGTACCTATATGTATATTTTATACATGTAATGTAAATGTAAATTTTGTAACTATGTGGAAATTTTGAAAAAAGGGCTTCTGCTTGAGTTTGTTGCGGCGCTTCTTCTCAAGCAATGGGTCTAGAAAGCGCTGGTAAATTCTTTTTCTGACGTGTAAAATTGCCCCTATGTGGCCAATTTGCTGAATAAATGATAGAATTTGAATTGCTTTATAAGCCAAAGAATATGTCGCTTCATTGACGAATTTTGGAGCTAAGTTGGCAGCGGACGGGCCAGCCTTGGGGGATGCCTATGTCACGCAGTGGACGTCTTTTGGATGAAATGATGATGATTATGATGAAGCTTTATGCAAAAGGTGGGTTCATGTCGACTCTCATCTCAAAATTAACTATATTTGCGTAGTTATTTTAAATAAACCTTGACGTAGGTATGTGAATTTAAAAATCCCCACTGAACCCAAGTCCCTCTCGTGGTGAGTCTGGGCACAGGTCCAGCGGACGTAAATAGGCTGCTGCGGTAGCGTGGTTCGATTCAAATATTGATCGTTTATTAGATTAACTAGCTTTTCCCACAGTTTCCTTCACGGATATTTCATACCAACTTAACTTCTACATATGTATGTTCACATAGTTATAGAAGCATTAAAAATGGGTTAACCCGTCAAAACCCCGATCCCGTGAAAATATAAAAACTGGACAAAAAACTTTCCTACGTTATTTTCGAGTCTCAAACTAACTCCCTTTTTTCATCATTATCAGCCCGGTCCATCCGTTTTGACATGAACGAAGGACCAAACAAACCTACTTTCACATTTTTAACTTGACTATGAAAATATGGATGAAATAATCACATCAATCGACATATATAACCAGTCTCAGCATCCACCCCCAGCCAAGTTTCCCGCCGGGCGCGACCGCCGACGGCCCAAGTATTAACTCCCTGATGGTTCCTCCTTGTGCGGCAGTTACCGGTTAATTCGGGTTATCGGTGCATTCAAATTGTATTAGATCCCATCGAGGATTTCCGAAACATTGGCTTTTACGCACTAGTGTCTTGGCAGTGAACTGGCTTTTTATGAGCAATTTTCAAACAAAAACCTTGTCATCAATGCCGCAGCGAATAAATAATCTATATTCAATGTAATATAAAAGTCTTCTGTTACTGACTGACTGACTGATTGACTGACCGATGACAACGCACAACCGAAACTACTAGACGTAGGTTGCTTAAATTTGACATATATACGTTCATTGGGGACTGTAGGGAAGAACTAAGAGAGGATTTGCTAAAACTCCCACGGGAACGGGAAAAAACGGGATTTCACATGTTAATGGTTCTTTTCGCGCACATATCTTACAATGTCCCGGGAAAAAGTTAGTTTGTATATAAAGAACGTATAATTCATCTCACATATCAACGAAGTTTTAAGAAGGTTAGTTTCACTAAAGTAACTTGGCAAGGAAATATTGAAAATCGCACTTCTGCTGATCAGCCAGTGTAAGTTTTAAACTTAAATTAGTAGATTTCCGCGATGACCTGTTTGCGGCTCAGCAGGTCACAATTCAATTCAATCATTTATTCAGCAAACTGGCCACAAAGGGGCATTTTTACACGCCAGAAAAAGAATTTACACACTACATCATAATCCTACCACAATAACCATGTAATCTTCAATTTCTGCCATGATAAAAGACTCACCGCCGCAAAATATTGAATACTTCACTAGGGCCGGTTCCTATATCCACGTAACGCCTCGTTTTGCCTACGGACGGTTAAAATTTGACAGATTCTCTATGGAACAAATGTCAAAAATCAACCGTCCGTAGGCAAAACGAGGCGTTTCGTGGATATAGGAACCGAGCCTCAGAGGAACATAAGCACGTGCTATATTAAGATACTATTTTACAAATTCTACTGCACTATTTTCTTACAACTTAACTAGTAACTTTGAATTTAAACTTGACTTTAAGTATACGTTACCGACGGCTATATCATCCGTCGCTCCGGAGAGATGTCACAAAATCCACACACTAGTGGACCCTGAATGGATTATAGACTATAGATTTAGACTTTCATACATGAAATGAAAAATTAATTAAGAAAAACAATCAAAACAAAGAGAGCAGTTGCGCGAAATCTTCAGCTCGGTCTGTCAGACACAGACCTCCTCTCATCAAACACAATTATTTGGTCATCAGTTCCAAGACTCTCGATTTTTATTTTACTGAAACTTGCGACAGCTAGTGATACGGTCAGCTTTGAAAACGAATTATTTACACGCAAAAGAAGCAAAATGAAATGGAAAAATAATGTAAAAACAAATACACAGCAGGTGTCCTTGGAAAGAATCACATCAACAATCTGACTGAATCTGGTTTGATACCTACACTTGTAACAAAGCCATCATTCATCAAGTTATCACAATGCACATGCATTATGTTAACGGTAAGACCGCCTGCTGTATACCTAACAACATGTTTTCCTGATCTTTTTGTTCTGTCCTTTTTTTCTCTATTGTGTGGTGTTCAATATAAAAAGTAGGTATTTGTATTGTAGTGTATTGAACGTCCATAAATATGATCAACAGATACCGTTTACCGCACCGCCCCAAACCCCAAACCTGCCCCAAACCGCACTGGGCCAGCGTGGGGACTATAGCCCAAGCCCTCTCGTGATGAGAGGAGGCCTGTGCCCAGCAGTGGGACGCAAATAGGCGGTAGTAGTAGTAGATACCGTTTACAGTGTTTTACAACGAAGTTAATTTGTAAACCTACATATTTCAGGATAACTACTCGTACTTGCCACAGTTGCCACTTTTGCCATTCAAACTGTAATACGAATAACGCACTTCGGTACCGCAGTAACCGAAACAACTTTCTAGAGCTCGTCACTTTGGAAAGCTCGTCTCAAGCACACGTCCCGACTCGTGCGCACTGACGCAACAAACGCGAGCTTTAAGCTCCACTGCAAGTTTCAGCTCCGGTGGAAATAAACCGTATATAAAAGGGACCGCTGGAAGAAAAAACGTATCAGTGTTTTGTGAGCTGACGCGTCACGTGGACTAGACTAACAGATATCACTACCTGTGATTTTTTAATTCGTTGAACCGTTACTACACATACATTGGGCTAGGATTCTTGGCGAACCTGAATGAAAGGGGACTAAACAGCATCAGTGCAGTGAAGAAATTTACATTACCTACAGGGTATCCAGTCTTCTGCATCAGATCAAGGATTGAGCTTACGTATCTTAAAATTACAGGCAACAAAAGCACGATTTCGAACACAATTCGAATGTAGTGTCAATGGTTGCGTGCGAGGACGTCTGTGTGCGTGCGAAGACGCCTGTACACTTGTAAATGTGTGTGTACCAGTACGCGGGCCAAAGATTCACTCTCCATCACCGGATGAAACAAATGACGGTAAGGCGAGTTGCGCGCCGGCTTTCAGGCGGGTGATTCCGTGGCCATTCTGTACGTAGTACTATTAAATATTCTGTGTTAATCTAACACTACCATCTGTCGTACTCGTGTGAAGCCTTTTACGTCATTTAGCGAAAGAAAAATTCATCATTCGAGAACTTTGTGATTCCAATAAATCATCAACATACCTTCTTACACGCTTTGAAAAATGATATCAGTGATCTGAACAGTAGCTGCTTCACTGCTTTTCAAACAAGACTTGACACATTGTATTCTTTGACGAATTCAATATTTCAAGTTATAAATTTTCCAAGTGTGATTATGGTGTAGTGTAGGTACTTTACTTCTCGCGTGGAGACTATAGCCCAACCCTCTCGTGATGAGAGGAGGCCTGTGCCCAGCAGTGGGACGCAAATAGGCTGAAGTAGTAGTACTTTGCTTAGACATCTATCATCATGTTGTTTTACATCACAGAACAAGTGTCGTGAATAGTGATATTAGTGATTGAATATAGTGATGGAAGATGGCGCTAAATTATGTGAGGGGTTCTGTCATCATAAAGTTTGGGTGTAAACTTGCGTTTAGAAACTTGAATTGATTATGAACAAGTAGAAGGTTCCTATTATTCCGAAACTCGAAATGTAGTTTGATCATCTTTTACCTATACATCCCTACGAATCCCAGCTGAAAGAAGCAATAAAATAATGAGGGAAAAATCATATAAATAAGTACTCGTATCTGCTGGGGCTCCATTCGAACCGTTATAGGTATAGGGAAAGATAAATTCCCTATCCTTGCTTAAATCTATCCGCTTAAAGTTCGGTTTCAACGCCGTGACGCGTGAGCGCAGGGATAGGGAATTTCCCTTTCTCTATGTAATGTTTCGAATAGAGCCCCTGAATTGTGACGTCACGTAAAACTATATGAAAATGATTATCGCTTTTATGTATGTTACCACTTTTCACTATACCCGCAGACGTTACATAATATATAGGTAGGTACTCGTATTCTTAAAACCGCTATAGAGCAAAAAGGTTTTCAATCTAGGTGCCTTAATAAAGGAAAGAGTCCCTCGTGATACCATCTCAAGATCGTAAAAAAAGGTTTTTCAAAGCCGTATGGTTTTGCTAATTTGAACAACCTAAATAAATCCAGTCATGACATTTTACTTACCTAAGCTAATTACATAATTCAAATCCCCAGCCAAAAGCCCTATAAATAACTAGAAAGATAGATAAATGTGGATTGTGAATAGGCTATTCATTTCCCAAGTCGCGTAGGGTAATGTATATTCTAATATATTTTTGGGACTTTTCGTACCCACCGGCCCGTGCTGCGGTCGGTCGAGGGAGGCCGGTATGCCTGTGACCTTGTGATATCGATATATGTGTATTTTTGTAGGTTATGACGAATGTTCTATTTTAAAACTAGCTTCTACCCGCGACTTCGTCCACGTGGAATTCGGTAATAACGTTCCCGCGGGAACTATGCGTTTTTTCGGGATAAAAAGTAGTTTATATGTTGATCAGTGTTATAAACTACTCCCATACCAAATTTTGTTGCAAACCGTCCAGTAGTTTTCGAGTTAAAACCGGACATACATACACACAGACAGTATTTTTTTCTAAAAATCGTTATCTCGAACAGTAAGTACTTGATGTATTTTCACAAAGTTTCGTTTGGAGAGAAATCAAAACATCCTTGAAAATGAAGTGTAGTCGCGGGATAATAAGACCATGTTTTTAAATTCTACAATGCAACGCGACTTTGGGTCTTCATTCGTTCTTCGATGAAGCTCACCGCGAGTGAAAAATTCGCTAGTGGCGCCGGTGGCTTTGCTGTCGGCCAAAGCAGCCATTGGCCATTTTGCGTGGTTGTTTTTTTAATTCAATTTCTTTATTTGCAATATCACGCAGATTATCATGCAGATTGATTAAAAATAAACAAACACAACAAAATGAAATGAAATTAAGAAAGAAGTAAGAGCGAAAGCATTTATTCATGACATCACACAACACACACATAAAAGACAAATTAACATGTACATAAGTACCGAAGTGCCATTCTTTATACTTATTACTCACTGGCTAAAACAATTACCGTTTTTGTAAGCTATCGATAACTGATAATCCGGCTGTCGTCCCATCCCTAGCTGACCCCGTATTTACCCCGCACCTCGCCAGTTCATCTTCACGTTTTTTCCCTCTTTTCACCGGAAAAGGCAAAAAAAAAACAGGAAACCGCTCTAGTTATGAGTGTAAAAAAAGCTAAAGATCGCTCCCCATTTGGAAATGTAGCTTTTACCCTCCTGTTGAGTTCGGGGCGTTGTTTTTTGTTATAGTTTTTTCATATTCTGCTTTGGACTTGGTGAGTTTTCTTTGCTTAAATACAATTAGAAATACATTTTCATGATAACAGTTTGAAAAATCTTTACAAAATGTGGGGTTGTTGAAAATTATTTCCAGATAAAAAAAAATATGTAGCCTGGTTTCCATAGTAGGTACCTTAATACCTTAAAGAAAAAAATAGATTATAGTAGTTTATGTAACTGCTACATAATAAAGGTCCTTAAAACACGAGTGGGGTTATATATCGCACGATTGTTTTATGGCCTAATTATGTACAGTTGCATAGGTACACTACTTTATCTACACTTATTTTATAAATCCTCTAAGATGCTTCAAAATCGGTCAACATGTCTCACATTCGAATTTCAAAAATCATAGACTAAATAGAGCCGACATTTGAATTTGGAACAAACAGACAGAGTCAGATTGAAGAATATAGGCGGGCATTGCTGTTCGAAGATGTTCGAAAATTAGAGTAATTTCACAGATAAGAAATCTGTTTTAACCAGTTTATCTTAATGCTAGTCATAATTTGCGGTTTTTGAACGATCATAGAGGGTTTATGATATGAGTGTAGATAAAGTATTTTATGTGCAAATGATACGATGAAAACATTATTAAGTGAGTTCCTACCCAAAGAGGTAAGTATAATGTAAAATTAAATGTAAAGGAAAGTGTGATAAAATAAAGTTTCAGTCTCTTCATTTAGGTAGGTACAAAAGCATTCTATTTGTGCTGTTGACAATTCAAAAAATTCAATTATTATACCTTTGGTACACCGTTGATCCCTTCCAGTTGCAAGTGCCAAGTACTTATATTTCCCAAGATTCGCCACAATATTGTTAGGAAACAATCAAAATGGCGTACGGCATAATTGGATTGGCCCATGAATCCCCAATAAGACAATTTGGTCGCAAATTGCTCCCTCCGCGGGTGCAATTTGGAAAGGATCTTGGGTCCTTAATTCATGTAAATCTAAATGTGCAAAAGTAATGTGCGCCTTCAAATAAATTTGTGATCAAGGTATGAGAAACGTTGAGTGGATCATCCGTCCAGTAGGGATCTTGTTTCTTTTGTATGGTGGTCAAAATATAGACGAAATTTCCACTGCACCGTGGCGAGGCTTCGTAACGAGACGCACGTCCACTTTAGCTTAAAATTATCAGTTAGCGCAACAAAGACTAATGCTTACTAAGTATTGGGAACTATTAGACCTTTCTTTTGGAAGTTATTCTATCTGGCTGGTCCTTCTAATTCCCATATACTCAACCCATATACCCTTGTATGCAAGCATGTAAGTATAATGTCGTGTGTATTATTATCGCCAATGTGTGGTATGGAGGTACACTGAACAGCAATGAGAACGGTTAGTTTGTTTGTCAAAAATCCTAAACAGTGACCCGTTTTCATTGCTGTTGAGTGTAGTACGACTTCCGGGGTTAGACTATTTTATGTACCGAAAAAAAACGAAGTTCATGCGGGAATGCTTCTCCGAATTTTATGCGGACGAAGAACAGTTTATAAAATGAAACAAAAACACTAGTGACGTTTTCATATAACTGGTAGCATATTTTAATGCACATTTAATAACGTCATACCACTAACTACTTCATCAAATAATTATGTGTCACTTTTTTCGAAATTTTCTAAGGATTGAGTTATGGAGTGTGGAATGTGTCTTGGTAAGGAGCGCAATCTTATATGGCGAAACAGTTGAAAACGTGTCCAGCGGATTTGATAAGCAACAAAACAAAACACACAACCTCCTCACAACCGTTTTCGCTGCGTTTTCGCCTCAGCAGCGCCATTTGAAGGCGCTAATGCAGACTATCCGCCTAGGAGGCTTGACTGGAGTGGCGACTGCAGCGCCCCCAACCTACCCGATTTGGTGTCCACCTTTGGAACTATAAAGATTGCGCTCCTTTACTTCAACCCTCCATCACCCTCCATAGATCGAGTTCTTAAACATGACATCCACTGTCCCAATACATACCTACCCAGTACCAATTTGTAATAAATTATCACATTGCGTACATAATGTAACGTATATAACTGGAGCAATTCGAAAATTAATTAAACGAATCAACAGGGCATGCTGATTTACGGGTGTATGAGACAGTGCCACGCGTGACGTCACACGTAACATGTTAAATTATTTAGCGACGCCATCTAGGAGGAATTCACGGAATTAGAGGCGGGTTTTATTAGTAGCGTGTGTTACTTGTGTTTTACATGTGCTTGGCATTTAATTTAGAGCCAGTGTAGGAGACAAAGATATGTAAGGATGGAGAATAGAAATACCTAGAAGCTCCTTATAAAAAAAATGCGTACAAATACCTAAATGGTATTTTAACAAGGTTAAGGAATCGTATACAAAAGGATTTCATATCTTTTCACAAGCTTCTTGTGTTTGTTTTAAAAAAAATGACTACACCAACAGACAGACCTTCAAATAATCGCTAAATGAAACGCTCAATGAGTTCCGTTATTACAAGTATTAGTGTATTGGAGTGATATTCTACGCGTACGAGTATGTTATGCTTGAAAACTACAACACTGCTAACATTGTTGAAACTAACATATGCAAGTGAATTATTTGGCGGTAGTTTCACAGGCGGTGTTCCAATGCGTCCGACGCAGATCGTCCGACATTTGCCCGCCATGATTTATGGCGTTCTGTTATCGACACGGCGCAGTACCCTTCTCCTGTCGACGGCTCGGAGCAGTGGAGTAGCACTCGTTGTAAATTTTAATACCTGGCCGACCGAGTTTTGCTCGGGTGCAAATAGCTAAAAATAAATTTTCCCAAATTTGAGACCTAGCTCGATTTGTCACCCCCGAAAACTCCTATTTACAAAATTTCCGCCGTTTTCGAGAACGTGCTTACAAAATATATTGCTCATTTAATAGTAAGGCTAGGATAGATTTCGCTTCTTCTTTTCTCTCGGTGCACTCTTTACATAGTGGACGTGGTCAACTGTTAGCACTGTTAGGCGCAGATGTCACTCGCTGTATGATATCTCGCCATCTCTGTCGATTGGCAGACATTCTGGTGCACTCATGCAATGGTTCGTCAACAGCAGATTTGATCTAGTCGATCCATCGCATGGGTGACCTCCCACGTGGTCTGGTCCCACGGGTATGGACGGGCAATTTCGCTTCATCATTGCAGCCGAAAGACGTCCACTGCTGGACATAGGCCTCCCCCAAGGCTCGCCGCTCAGACCGGTCCTGTGCTACTTACAATTTCGCGTAGTCTACCTCAAAACAGAGTTTGCTGTTCGCGGTAGGCCATGACGGAAATGGCGGAACTAAGCTGATGCCTCTAGCCATGATTGGCCGGATGTCTCAAAACACGAAATCCTGAAAGAATATGATGGAGGAATTTTTGGAACGTTCGAAGATCGGTTCGAGGGGACGGCTTACAAGCTTTAACAAAGAATTCATAAAAGTTCTACTCCATGCCTTCCCTGTTCCGCGCCTAACTCGGCCCAGTAGTGCGTGCGGCTGCGATTTTTTGTAAGATTTTCCGCGCGATAGCGCCCGCGCGCCCTGCGACTGATTAATCGACTATTGATTAGGAGGGGCTTCCAAAATGGCTGAGTTTACAGCTCAAAGGGTCTTGTGATATTATATACTACGTAAATTCAATCTTCCAAAATTAGGTAGTATAGTCGTTTTTTGGTAGGTACCTACCTGTGGCAATTTTAAAATTTCGGTATATTGTACCTACTCGTAATGTCAACAGTTGAGACTTACTACAACGTTGCTTAAACTAGTATCTACTAATTAATAACTCGAAAATACCGCATACAAAAAGAAAACTCGTACCCCTAAAGAAAATGACGTAACTGGCACGTAAAATCGTTATAGCTTTTCCAATTAGAAATTGGAATGGAAAAAGAATTAGTATCTCGAAAGATAGAAAAAAAAAATAGGGATAATTTGACACTGGCATGGCACCAAATTTGAAATTGGGCATCATGGTGAGCTAACCTGTCAGCCGGCGCCAGTGGCGCGTGAACCGTTATATGACGATGACGCTGCGTCAAGTGCACGGGCTGGGTATCTTCCATTTTAGCAAATTAATGATGGAATGTGTTTTTGATACACAATTTATGTATCACTATTAACCTTGAGTAATATAGTAGAGTATGAATACCATTACTAGCTGTACATATGGGTAGAAATCGTACATTGTCATCGGGAACTCGGATTAAAAAATATAAAAGTAGAAAAAATAATAAAGTTTTTGCGACTATTTTATTCCTCTCAAATATCACAAGAGATATATTTATGATGTTTGAGATGTACCTACTTATTTTAAGTTAGTTTAGAGAGAAAAACTTTTAGTCCATTTTTATTACCGTAGGTACAATTATGTCCATACTTAATTCACAGCAGTCCTACAAGTTACTGCTTTTAGAAAAACATCTACATTTAAGTCAACTCGACCGTGTAAAACAAAATAATATAGACTACAACGTCGCGCAGCCATCAAAGGCTCGAAGATAGTAATTTAGTTGATTAAATACAACCTTACAACTATGCCGAATATGAGTACAAGGTAACCGCAAACCGCCAATTTGACTTGCAAGTGTGATCAAAGATGGCGCCTTCTCCATACGCCTGCCAACGGCAATATTTGCTGTTGAGGCCCGGTAGCTCAAGTTACTGTACTGTAGCTTAGAAACTATTCACGTAAATTGAAATTGACAGGGAAAGGTTCTGATAAAGAGATATTGTAGGAACTAAATGAAAACTCGTGTGTGTGTGTGTGTGTTAATCGTATAATTATTCCTAAGAAATATATTTTTGAAGCTAATAATAAAAATAATTGACGGCCGGATTGGTCCAGTTGGTAGTGCCTTCTGTTCCGATGGTCGCGGGTTCGAGTCCCGCTCGGGGCAAACTTTGTGTGATGAACACGAATGTTTGTACTCGAGTCATGGATGTTAGTATTTATATATGTATGTATTATATATAAGTATTTATACCGTTGTCTAGCACCCATAGTACAAGCTTTGCTTAGTTTGGGGCTAGGTCAATATGTGTGAAATGTCCCAAGATATTTATTATTTTTATTATTTATTAATCTTCAGTGGTAAAACCGCTTCAATTTTATTAATACCTAACCTAACATGCTCATAATTCCTGAGGGGAAAACAAGTAAAAATAGTCCTAAACATTAAGATTTAGCTTAAAATGGCAAAAACAAACAAAATGATCACTAAATAAAAAATCTACTACCTACTTAAATAAAACACTACAAAAGTTATACATATTTAAATTAACTTTTACTTAAGTAATGTCTGTTTTGCAGTACGTTTTTTGGTTGATCGTTGATCGTAAGTTACTTACCTCAGGTTAACTTGAACTGCGGTTATCAGTGCCACTGGACCAACTATTTTCGCTCCACAAAACTATGTATGTTGATATTAATATATCTTACTTTGAACTTAAACTAAACGTAACCTTGACGTAACGTAACGTAAACTTGATACGAGTCGAAATATTTCTTCAATAACTTTGTATGTGAAACCAACCCAAAGGCTTATTTGAAATGATGTGGTTATGGCTAAAAAATATTAATTAATCGTTGGGTAACATTATTGCTTTCTCGTACTCAGTGCTTATGGTACGTTAAATTAGAAAAATAGTTTATGCAGTTAAATAAAAACGAAGAAAAGGTTCAAATCATCCGAAATTAGCGACACATGGATAAATAAAAATAATAAATAAATAAATATCTAGGGACATTTCACACATATTGACCTAGCCCCAAACTAAGCAAAGCATGTACTATGGGTACTAGACAACGATATAAATACTTATATAGAGAAATATATAAATACTAAACATCCATGACTCGAGTACAGACATTCGTGTTCATCACACAAAGTTTGCCCCGAGCGGGACTCGAACCCGCGACCGTCGGAACAGAAGGCAGGGTCACTACCAACTGGACCATTCCGGCCGGATAAATGAAAACAACTGAGTAATCGGTAATTTTGTTTACCGGATAAACAGCCTTTAAATTTCTCTAATAGTATCTTCTTACTTATTGTAGCCGTGGTGGCCTAGTGGTTCGACCTATCGCCTCTCATGCAGAGGGTCGGGGGTTCGATTCCGGCTCGCACCTCTTCTTCTTGCTGGTGCGCATCTTCTACCGAACACCTCTAAGTTTACTTATGTGCGAAATTCAATTTGAATTGACCACTGCGCTTTTCGGTGAAGGAAAACATCGTGAGGAAATCTGCACGCATCTGCGAAGTAATTCAAAGATGTGTGTGAAGTCCCCAATCCACACTGGGCGCGCGTGGGGACTATAGCCCAAACTCTCTCGTGATGAGAGGAGACCTGTGCCCAGCAGTGGGACGCAAATAGGCTGTAGTAGTGCTTATTGTAGAAATTCACAATTCATTTTTGACCGTTTATCTTATTTCATCAGACCGGGGTCCCATTATGAATGCGCACCACATAATTCCATCGCTGGCTGACGGCCAACCGATTTCAGTTTTCACGGATCGCTCGCTCCCCCAGCCTTGTCGATAACTATCGCGCCACGCGTGTTGAATGCGAGCTCTGAGAATAGGGCCCTGGAATTCGAATCTCAAATTTGAATTTGGAATCTTATTTCGATAGTGGGGAATTTTCATGTTGAATATGTGCCGAATTTAAATCGTTATTTCAAAGAAAATATATAATAAGTAGGTAATTATTATAATTACCTATAAGTACCTAATTATTTCTGTACATTATTTTTTATAATTACCTAGAGGTATTCAGAGAATATTATTTAACTAATGTTGTAGTATCTTGGTAAGGTTTAAAAAGAACAGATAAGAAAAGAGAAAATTCAATTGAGCCAAAAAAAAAGACAGTTTTATACTTTTATGGCCAAAGTAAAAATCAACGCATCCTTTAGACCTACTTTTAATGGAATTTAGTATATATTCGTGAAAAACTCGACGGCGTTTGAAGTCCTTCACCTACATGTCTCGTGCCCACGAAAGCTAAATTTAGAACATGTCATCTCATCATCATCATCATCATCATCATCATTTCAGCCGAAGGACGTCCACTGTTGGACATAGGCCTCCCCCAAGGCACGCCACTCAGACCGGTTCTGTGCTACTTGCTTCCACCGGTTTCCCGCGACTTTCACGAGGTCGTCGCTCCATCTTGTTGGAGGCCTACCGACAGCTCGTCTCCCGGTTCGCGGACGCCACTCGAGAACTTTCCGGCCCTATCGGCCATCAGACCTGCGAGCAATGTGCCCCGCCCACTGCCACTTAAGGCTCGCAATTCGTTTTAATATTTATGAGTGCCTAATCTTGCTAGAGCATTTCGGGTCGCATATTGCTAATTAAATTGCAGCAGTCAGGTATATAGCCTAATCCTTGGACCTAAATCACATCATCTCCTTCGGTAGACATCAGAAAGCTCAAGGATTTAACTAAGTGCCTTTAAGTAGGTATTTGCTCCTAATTTAAGTGAGAGACATCCTTGAGGTGTAGACTGAAGACGAAGTTCTGTAGAGAATGTATTAGTATCAAAGACGTAAATAATATAGACCCGGTCTATCGTACACGTAATATGTCCCCACTTCCTCGGTGTCCAATCCAAAGTTCTGTCACCGAGCGTGCGTGACAATAAGCGTTTTTAAAAAAACTTTTTTTCGAAACTGTTTTTCAGTATCTAAAACCGGCCAAGTGCGTGTCGGGTCACGCGCAAAGTATAGGGTTCCGAAGTTGAGGATGCCCACAGTACCTTTCTAAGACTTATTACCATCTAGCTAGCCTGTGGTATGACGTGCCCGCCCGACGCCCGAGAAAAATCATCATCATAAGTTGGTCGACTATTACTCGTTAGTTTGTACAGCCTACTTAGCTGTGATAGTTTTCCTTTCAACTACGTTATATATGCCACAACCGTGATTTTTTCCAGCCACCCAAATACCACCATTTAGCTGGCAGGGGGGGGGGGGGACACGTGACCCTAACAAAAAATAGCACTTTAAAGCTTAATATTTCACAAACGCATCTACTACTACAGCCTACTTGCATCCCACTGCTGGGCACAGGCCTCCTCTCACCACGAAAGGGTTTGGGCCCAGCGCCACCAGCGCGGATTGGGGACTTCACACACATCTTTGGATTACTTCGCAGGTGTGTGCAGGTTTCCTCACGATGTTTTCCTTCACCGAAAAGCTCAGTGGGAAATTCAAATTGAATTTCGCACATAAGTAAACTTAGAGGTGCGAGCCGGGATCGAGCCCCCGACCCTCTGTATGAGAGGCGGTAGGTCGAACCACTAGGCCACCACGGCTCCACAAACGCATCACTTAATCAAAAAATGGTTTTAACAAACCCACATTATTTTTTTAAGACCTATTCAACGATATGCCGCACTATGGGGTACGCAAGAAAAAAAAAATACACCCCCACTTTACGAGTAGGGGAGGTACCCTATAAAAAATATATTTCAAAATTTTATTGTACCACTTTGTCAGCGTAACTAATATGCATATTCATGCCAAATTACAGCTTTCTAGAACTAAGCATCTCCGAGCAATAGTGCGGACAGACGGACGGATGGACGGACGGACGGACGGACGGACGGACGGACGGACGGACGGACATGGCGAAACTATAAGGGTTCCTTGTGGACTTCGGAACCCTAATAAAAACTCGTCTCGTTGTTGGAAAAATGTGACCCAGCTTTAGTGTCACGATACAAGTTAACTTTGGATTGGACACCAATGAAGTGGGGACACATGACATGTATCTACGTTAGGCCGGGTCCATTCGAAGTATTATTTATGTCTATGATTAGTATGCATTGATAGTAGAGGATCTCGGTTTACGAAAAGTTTTAAGATGAAAACGGTGCAATAAAAAAAGCTTTCTACTTTCAATAAGAAACGGGCGCCAGTTCGTTACGACATTTTCCATTTTCCATTGTTTAATATTAATAAGTCCAGATTCAGTGGCTTGAAATTCATGTGACACGATTTACTTTATCCAAAAGTATAATTTTGAATAAAGTATTTGATTTTTTTTCCATTTGAACTTTTTCTTACAGCAAAAGCATTCCATTTTGAAACGAATTTTCCAACCGGCCAGTACATGTTATTCCGTTCTACGCAAAATAATTAGCGAACTCGCGTTCGTTGTTTAAAGGAGAATGCCTGGCGTCCCATACAACCGTGCCCCAAATTGTGCACAAACCTGTAACTGTTGGAAATTAATAATTTGAATTTAGAAACGTTTTGCCATTGTTTTTTTTATTGTAAAACTGGGGGTTTAGATTTCAATTAAACAAAGTTAATCAATCTATAATTTCCTGTTAGCTAGTCCAAAATGGCGCGAGTTGACGTATTTGACATCTTGAATCGGTAAAAATATGGTAAATAGTGATGGGACAAATCATTCATTCTTTGAGTGAACTAGTACATAAAAACATCAGTAAAGTGCGAGTCGAACTCGTGTAATAATGGTTCCGGATTTTTCCTATTTTTCGAGATAACCTGTAAAATGTTTTGTCATAGTTCTCTAGGAAAAACTAGTAAATGATATCACCTCCACCTATCATGTCATGGTAGCCTAGTTATTTCACCACCGCCGCCTCTCGGCAGAGAGTCGGGGGTTCGAATCTGGCTCGCACCTCTGAGTTTAGAGATAATCTTAGATTTTAGATACCACTGAGCTTTTCGGTGAAGGAACATATCGCGAGGAAACATGCACTCGACTCCGAATTCCGAAGTGATTCAAGGAAGTGTGTGAAGTCCCAAATCTCCACTGGGCCCGCGAGGAGGCTCAAACACTCTTGTGATGGGATGGTGCCCTGCAGTCGGATTTAAATAGGCTTTTGTGGTGGATAATCACCATATCACCTCCATGACAATGACATTTGAGGCTCGATTCTTCCTTATCTCTCAAAATTCACATATATTTTGCTATTGGCTTTATGGTACAGTATATTGTAACTGTATTATGCATCATGTACTGTTTCTTATATTTTAGTGTGTGGCTGTTCGGTATTGAGAATATGTACAGTGATATATTATATTTTGTTTCTATAAGCGAAAACCTTTAATTGGCTTTGTGTAATTATAAGTAATGTATACTCTGGTTGTATAGCTGTTGGTTTTCCATGTAATAAAATAAAAATAAATAAATAAAATAAATAAATAAATAGGCTTTTGTGGTGGATAATCACCATATCACCTCCATGACAATGACATTTGAGGCTCGATTCTTCCTTAGAAAAAAAATACAACTGTCTTTTTCAAATAACTGCCTTGGAGCAGGCCCATGCCCATGTCCTCAGCAATGGACGTCTTTCGGCTGAAGTGATGAAGCGACCAACAAGAAAACTCACCCCCTTCCCCTCGGTAAGCCGGTAAGCCCATGCTGCTGAGAAGGGTAACGTCTTTCCTTGCCAGAGCCACAGACAAACGAACAGATAGTAGCTCACCTATGAGGGTTCTCTTTTGCCCCTTAGATATGGAACTCCAAAATGTGAAATCGTCACTCTATTGTTTTAATGTCATATGATATATGATTTCATGACAGTGTCATTTTATATGAAAGTGAAAAAAATTTTTGAATTACAAATGTATGTATTTAGCCATAATCATGTGAATTTCAATCGTAATGTGACGAAAAAGGACCTGATCGCAGTATGCTTGTTACAAGGTAAGTGTGTGTGTTTTTGAATACAGTAATTATATGTTTTTTGTTGTTCGTGTCGAAGCCATGATTTTGTTTGGGTCTGGTCTGAGCCATTCCTCTTACGAGATTGGGATAAAGCCTGAAGGAGCTGGGTATAACCGCCCTGCTTTCCACGGGATGGTATAAATCATATCCACAAGGATTTCTCCAAGAAAACCGGCCACCTGTCTCCACGAAAGTATTTGACCTCATATTTGAATTGCGTCGTATATACGTATAAGTTTCCTAACGATGTTTTCGTCCACCCATACTTGATGAGATTAGGCATGTGCCTAGCAGTAGGACTTAAATAGGCTGTTAAACCAGGGATACACTTGAGGACACATGTCCTGCGAGACTGTCGCCAGGACGTCAAGAGAAGTTTGCGCGAAGTTACCAGGTAAGTCTGACGAAATCGCCCGGCTTCTTATATCGTGGCTATCATGGAAGATATATCCCCTAGTGCATACCTGGATTAATGGTGGTTTTCTTTCACCGCACGTCTAGTTTCCAATTATTTCACAGATGAACATAACAAGATATTCGAACAGAATATCACGGTATGAGCGAGACACCGCGTGACTACGTGGTGAGGATCTTCTTCCGATAGCGGCCGGCTTCTTGATATACAGATAAGTTTTTAAATTGAAATATTCAATTTCAATCATATATTCAGCAAATTGGCCACATATGGGGACTTTGGCTCGTCAGAAAATTAAATGAAGCAAAGTAGCACAGGACCAGTCTGGTGGCGAGCCTTGGGGGAGGCCTATGTCCAGCAGAGTGGGCAGTCTTTCGGCTGACATGATGATGATTCTAGCCTATGGCTGAGAACAAGAGAAAAGATTTGACTACTCGTTGATAATTTAATAATTATGTCGCTCGCAAAGGTAGTACCGGAGAGCTAACGAGTAGCATTCTTTTTATCCCTGAGATCAACCCCATGAGGTTGTGAAAAGGGATTGGAAGTTTAGTGAGAATGCGGGTAAAAGCTATATCGAGATATTTATTTACAGCGGAGCGAGGATAGATAAATTAAGTGTTTCTATTGGTTGATGAAAAAAAATCCCTCGCAACGCATCCTCGCTCATCTCTGGTGAAAACGCAGCCTTAACATGGGCTAACGTTAATGTGTTAGCCGTCAGAAATACTTAACAAGTGAAAGGTTCCGTTTCTTAAAATCTGTTGCATGTCATTCACATCTTTGAATTATTTCCTGACGCTGTTTTCTTTCATTGGACGTTTTTTCAAGGAGTACTCAACAAAAAGTATCTACATACTGATATTATATTTTTATTAATAGTTATACACTGTTAACAGGATGTAACGTCGTCAGGGGAACAAGTTGCTGGCGAGCGGCGTTTGCTTCTAAGATTAGCTAAGTACCTCTATTGATGTAAATTATTATTTAAAAACCTAGGTACTATTTTTTTTAATAGTACTGACTGGGCGAACCTTTCACCTTTCAAATACATATTAGGGGTGCGCAAGTATTTCCACATTTTTTCCGTATAGTGAATTGAACACGATGATGATGATGGGCGGGGCACATTGCTCGCCGGACTGATGGCCAATGGGACCGGGAAGTCCTCGAGTGACGTCCGCGAATCGGAAGACGATCTGTCGGTAGGCCTCCAACAAGATTGTAGCGACGACCTTGTTAAAGTCCCGGGTAACCGGTGGAAGCGAGTAGCACAGGACCGGTCTGAGTGGCGAGCCTTGGGGGAGGCCTTTGTCCAGCAGGCAGTGGACGCCTTTCGGCTGAAATAATGCTGATGAACACGATGATGGTGAATTGGTGGTGATGATGGTGATGATGATGATGATGATGATGATGATGATGATGTTGGTGGTGAAAGTCGGCTAGCGAGTAGTTCGGCATAACCACCCTACTTGCATTTCCCCACGATAAAAGCCATCCTATATCCGTACGATTATTCGGCCTAAATTGTCCACTTAGGGGCCCAACACACAGGTTTTCTCACGATGTTTTCTTACACCTGGCGTCTAGTTTTAACTTGGTTTCATTGATTAACACTCGTTTTTCAAACAGAATTACACGAGATGAGCGGGAGTGAGGTGATCTTACGTGTACCTACCGTTGTCGGCCATATATATACGGAGATAAGTATACGTGAATATTAAGAGAAAATATTTGACTAAGTACTCGTTTTATTGTTTGTATCGATCAAATCGGATACTACTCCAGCGGTTTTAAAAATTGTTTCACCTGCAAAGATCTACAGTAGGTATTAACACTAACACTAACGAGTAAATTACTTTTCAGCGCTAAAATCAACCCTTATGGATGTGAAAAGGTTGGGTGTTTAGTGTGAATGCGGGCAAAAGCTAGTTATTAATACGAATCATCATCATTCCAGCCGAATGACATCAACTGCTGGACGTAGGCCTCCCCCAAGCCTCGCCACTCAGACCGATCTTGTTCGACTCGCTTCCACCGTATTCCCGAGACCTTTACCAGGTCAGGCATCATCTCGTTGTGAGCCTAGTGACAGTTGCTCTCCCGGTGCGCGGATGCCATTCGAGAACGCTATTTTTACCCGACTACGGCAAAGCCTAAGGAAGAGTTCTGACTTTCGCACTCTGTGTGTATGTTTGTATTCAAGTGAGTTGCACCCTAGCACTTAATCTACTGAATCGATTCTAAAAATTTTTGAAGCCGTGGTGGCCTAGTGTGGTTCGACCTACCGCCTCTCATGCAGAGGGTCGGGGGATCGATTCCGGCTCGCACCTCTAAGTTTACTTATTTGCGAAATTCAATTTGAATTTACCACTGAGCTCTTCGGTGAAGGAAAACATCGTAAGGAAACCTGCACGCATCTGCGAAGTAACTCAAAGATGTGTGTGAAGTCCCCAATCCGCACTGGGCCCGCGTGGGGACTATAGTCCAACCCTCTCATGATGAGAGGAGGCCTGTGCCCAGCAGTGGGATGCTTATAGGCTGAAGAAAAATGTTTCACCTGCAAAGATCTACCAGTACTAACACTAACGAGTAAAGTAAGTAAGTAACACTCTATTGTAAAGAATAAAACACACAAATACAATTATCAATACAGAATAGAGACACATGTACAAAGGCGAGTTTATCCCTACAAGGAATTTCTTCCAGCGAACCTTCATAAAATTACTTTTCAGCGCTAAAATCAACCCTTATGGATGTGAAAAGGTTGGATGTTTAGTTTGAATGCGGGCAAAAGCTAGTTATTAATACGAATCATCATCATTCCAGCCGAATGACATCAACTGCTAGACGTAGGCCTCCCCCAAGCCGCTCACTCAGACCGATCTTGTTCGACTCGCTTCCACCGTATTCATTAATTACAAGGAACCAATCCAAAGGTAACCTGCCTCTTTCGATAAAAAAAAAGATTTTTATATGTTTCAGAGGTCATCTTTGTGCTGATGACAACCCATGATGCTTCATTCCTGATTCAGGCTTGTATGCTAAGTATTTGCTAACGATGGGTTTGATTTCTGATGTTATTTTTATTTTCAGTGCGTTGTAAGATAGGCAGGTACTCAAGTAGACTTTCATATGTAGGCCAGCCAGTATGACTCAAAATAGATTTGTAAATTCATTGCAAAGAATTGAGATTGGAACTAAATGCTGAATGAACTCGCCAGTCACTATTAAAAACAATATTACCTATATATAGCTCAGTACAAAAAGATGTACTTATACTCCTTTCTCGTTGTGATTCTTTGTGTAGGTAGGACCCTGCAGGTGGTAGGAACGTTCGTCCGAATAGCTACCACCGCCTTACTCGCTAACCTACCGCCAAATATAAATGCCGTGTACGGGGGGGGGGGATGGTACTGGCTCTAACGGTCGCTCAGAAAGGACATACATTTGACTAAATTATATTACTAGCCAACATTATGAGCTTTGTCTAGATTGTGATGTAACGCAGTCATTTATGGATGTGTGTGAAGTCCTCAATCCACACTGGCCTGGGCTCGCGTGGGGACTATAGCCCAAACCCTCTCGTGATGAGAAGAGGCCTGTGCCCAACAGTGGGCTGGATATTCTATTCTAGATCCTCTAAAGCCTCCCCTATTTCTAGACGCGAACCCAGTAAGTCAATATAATAAATAAGTTGTCAGTTTCTTTCCTTTTAATCAACTTCATTGCAGCTGAACTTAAGTACTCGTATACTGGCATATACAGCAAGCTATATTGGAGCAGTCAAGAGTATGTTTTTTTCAGCATATTCACAGATTTCTCCGTCAAAAAGGATAAACCGATTTTTAAATATGATTTTAATTAAAGGAGTATGCTATTCCCTATATCCCATTCTCATCAAGTCACGATGTAATGATGGGATCTCGGTGAAATCGAGGGCAATACGCAATTTTTATAGGCACGCGTGTCATATAGGGTACTTTTCTTCTAAATAAGTATATTCTTACTGTAATGTTAGGGTTTTTGTATTTGCATCTAGTATTCCTCATGTCATCATGTTGAGCCGGTGATGAAAGGTAAGTAAAGCTCTTTGACAGTTAGATGTCGGAGGATATTCTTTGGTTTAGTAGGACCTGGTGCTAGGTTCGTCCGGGTTGATACCACATGCTATCAAATCTTCCTACTATATAAATGATTAGAAATTGTAGCCAAAAAAAACCGCCTTCTAACCACGACTACAAAGTCAATCGACATTCAAAATTAATGATGATCTTACGAGTGAAGGTAGTGAACTGGACATCGACCTTGCAATTTGTCGAAGTTTGAAGGCGGTATTTTATTTTTGACAACAACGGTAGGTGATCAACTATATGTTGATCACCTACCAGTATTTAATATACTGATCACTAATACAGCTAATGAGTCAAAGAAGTAAGAGCACATCCCATCTACATATGATACTCGAAGCAGTCCTACAAGTCCTCCAGAATAAGGTACCAATTGTATCAAGAGTAGAGTGGCACATACTTAAACGATGGCTCCAGCAACAAACTTTGCAGCTGCAGGCAAGCAGACTCTTCCACTATCAACTCTAGATTACCGCGGAAGCTTGGTAAGTTAAAGAAGTGCAGTAACAATATCTGATCATGCTTTCCTGAACAAACGTTGAAGGCGCGTTGTCGGTAGGCTGCCAACAAAATGGAGTGACGACCTAATAAAGATACGCACGACCGGTCTGTTGGGAAAATCTCATGTGCTAGGGGAAGCTTATGTGCAGTCAGTGGGTGTCTTTTGACTGAAATGATGATGAAGATGATCATATAATGATGATGATGATGATGCATGATGTTGATTAGACTGCTCATTGTGCAGAGCCTGCAAGAAGGTAGGGGAAATAAACAAACAATCCCTTTTTAATTGTTCTGGATTGACAATATATCAGGCATAACACACCTCAGGAACCCCAAGATGGATGTCGGTCGCTTTAGAAAGTTGTGGGGAATGAATGTCAAGTGGTTGCCAGAATTGCATTTGGAAGGAGTACCAGCGCCAGCTCACACCATAAAAAATAGGCTCAGATTTCCCGCGCAAACCTACTTAGGTATACCTAAGGCATAGCTGAAATAGCGACTTAGTTCTGAGAGCACCTGCACATTCACTGCACTGTTCATACTTTGGCTGGACGGGCTTGTGAGGTTAGGTGAGGAAACATCGTAGCGAACTGCATGCTATGGTAGTGAGTGGCTTTTTGGACAACATGACGGTTTTTTTTATTATAAGTGGAGATATTTAAATAAATGTTTGAAAAAAATAATGTGCATTATTCAGCTATTTATTCAGCTAAACATAACAGACAAATTATTCATATGAAATGCATAAATTGACAGCTCCCTGCACACGGGCCAACAATCACGGCGATATGCGCGGAAACAAATCAAATGAAATTAGGTAGGTATTCAACTGTAATGTAGCTTCCCGCGAAGAGCATCAAAGTGTATTGTCGTGTCTGTGGTCAGCCACTGAACATTAAAGAATCGCTGCACTGGGGAATTCAGGAAGAAGCTATCTCCGGGGTCTAGGGTCAAAAAATAATAACATTTATGTATGAGTCTTTATAACATACGTCAGATGGACAAGATAGGGGAGAGGGCAGCCAATGCTTAACTTTGGAAGATCGGCCAGCGTTTCCTCCAGCCGACCAGTTCCTTCGCCACCGGGTGCACACAATCGACTGACGATTGTCGGTCTCGGGTCATCGCAAACTTCTGCGTTAGTGGAATGGAACATGGAACCTTCTGGAATCACGCGCGGTCGCGGCTACATTGGGGGTCGCGGGCAGCTGGCGTTAGGGACGATTCTCACCTGGCGCGTTGAATCGAATCTGATTCGGCGGCATTCCGCCGAATTCAATCGCATTCGGCGGCAAACCATACTGAAGGCGGGAAGTTCGGTCGGTAGGTATCTTTTGTTTGAACCGCACAGATTTAAGTAGATACCTATATATACAACTTTTATTACGTTAGCTTTTTAATTGTGGCTATAATGGAGTTTACACTATTATTATTGTACACTCAACAGCAATGAAAACGGGTATAGATTATATAGATCTTCGGTAGGCACCCGCATCACAAAGGATGTGAAATTCACTCTGTGACGTGATTCCAACCGCTCGACCCTCAGAGTGAGTCCGGTCTTCACTTCGACGTACTCTACGTCTACGAGGCCCTCCGCCTTCACTCCGCTTTTTTTCTTGCGCCCCGTACGAGGCCTTGCTTCTCACAATGACCACATGCTCTGAATGACTCCCAAATCAACCACTCAACATAATAGGCGACACCAGGCGTTAAATAAAGTGATTTTGCGCATTCACTTAACTAACCGCAATTTGCAACCTTTTTAACAATCACTTATGAATGTTAAGAAGGAAGGTTGGACACCAATTATATTGTTTTCAGTTTTATTAGAAATAGGTACAGTATGTTTTATTTTAATGATGACTTTGTTAATGACTCCGTCATTAGTACATTAGATACGTGAGGTTTTGAGAATAATTAATACATATTAATTATATCAACACAAAATGATACGTTGTGTAAATTGTCATTTGAGCTTAGATAGAATGGAGAGATATTTATTATCTACCATAAATGATGAATCGATTCAGATTCTTTTGAGATCATGGACATCATCACATCAGGTATATTTTACTAGTACTAGGTGAAGTTCCCAAATCGGACCAGAAATTCTCAAATCTCGAGCCTTAGCCAGACTAGCACACGGCGATAATGAGATATTTTATTGCAGTTTCCACAGGAAGCTGTAATTTGTGTTGAATGCTTTCAAAGACTAGAGTATCATAGCTCAACCGGGAATATGGGCGCTGAACGGGAAATGGGCCACACTCATGTATGTGTAGGGTGTGGGCGGTCAGTACTAAGCAGGAGGCGGAGAGTACGGTACCGCACCGTAGAAGCCAGCGATCCCATGTTAGCAGTGGTGCGCTCATGGGATTCCAGTTCTAGTTACGAGGTAAGTTAAAAAGTTTTATTTTTATTAAACTTTGAGCTAGATGTATGATGATTTAAGTGTTTTTTGGTATTCTTAAAACTACGTTTTAAATAAGCAAATTGATTATATATTCTTACAAAAATACAAAAAATCTGACGTAGAATTTTGATCTCGAATTAGTAAACTTAGGTATGTTATAAACGTGAAAGTGTGTTTGTTTGTTTGTCTTTCCTTCACGTCGAAACGACGATGAAAGAGAAAAAGTTAATTTAAAACAAAATGTCTTTTCAGAGGGCATGGCAATCGGGTAGAAAACATACCTAAGTTACCGAGGTAACCATTACAGAAATGCTATAATCAAATATTTTGTTTCTCTTTCAGGATCTGGCAGACAATTCAATAGTTTGCGAAATGTGCTGTACCCGTGCGAATAGACAGCACCTTAATCGCGAAAGGAACGACATTTTATTATTACCAGCTGTTCCTTTAGTACCTCAGCCGCCGCCACTTCCTCCGGTTCCGGTACAACCACGTGGCAATATCGGTGCAGAAGGAAGCATACAGCTCCCACATTACAGACGTTTACCAAATTCATCCCGGCAGTGTGCCTTCGAGGGATGCGTCAATCAATCCGGCCATTTAATACCCTCATTTATTAAAAAAAAACTCGTAAAACACACTAAATTATACATTCCAAGACAGTGTCGTGTCTGTGAAGAGCATTTATTTCGAAATGAATGGTCCATGTTGATGGAAAACAGTAATATTATGAACAGTTTCAATGCTGCCCAACTGGAAGACATAATACGCCTAGCGGAAGGAGGTGACGATTTTATAAATTTTGAAAATGTAACTGAGATGCCTGATCACATGTGCCATTATTGGACGGGTCTAACTGTTGCGGAATTTTACAGGCTTTATAATGAAATATCCATTCTTCAGACAGAAAACCACGGCAAAACTACGTTGGCTATCTATTTAACGAAACTGAGAACAGGCGATAGTGATAACAGGTTAGCGACATTATACAGAATGAGCCGATCTTGCATCGAGTCGCGATTAAAGAAAATGCGGGATTATTTTATGGAATATTTTGTTCCAAATCACGTTGGTATACAGCATACGACGAGAGAGCAGGTAGCTCAACGAAATTTATTGATACCAAATGGTCTTTTTGGTAATTCCAATAATAATAGGTCACAAGAAACGCCGGCCATTGTTATTTGTGATGGCACCTACATATTTGTACAAAAAAGTTCAAATTATTTATACCAAAAAAAGACGTATAGTTTACATAAGTACGATAACTTGGTAAAACCGTTTTTGATAGTGGCGTGTGACGGGTATATTATTGATGTTTCCGGGCCCTATGCAGCAACACAAACCGATGCTGAAATTATGGTCCATTTATTTGAAAATGAAAATGGTCCCATGAGATCGTTTTTCAGAGAAGACGACATTTTCATTTTAGATCGAGGATTCCGGGATTCAATCCCATTGCTGGAATCTTGTGGTTATAAAGTATTTAAGCCAGAATCAGTGCACAGTGGAGAGAGACAGTTAACAACATTACAAGCCAATAAGAGTCGATATGTGACTTTATGCAGATGGGTAGTTGAGGTTGTGAATGGTAGATTCAAAAGGGATTTTAAGTTATTTAGGCAAGATTTTTATAATAGAGCATCATTGCATCTAATGAATGATTTTTTGATCGCTGCGGCATTGATCAATTGTTTTCATCCACTGATTGAAGATCGACCTGATGCTCGAGATATTGTTCACAGAGCATCACAATATCTGCACGAGCCAAATCATTTAGCTCAAGTCGTCCAGGAAAATAACCTCAATCGGCAGAGGGCAGTCTTTACAACTGTTCAAGGTGATTCACCACAGTTGGAAGACTTTCCTAGACTTGAACTAAGTGATTTGGTTCTCATTGGGCTTGGAACATACCATATCAAACAGGCGAAATCTTATTACGCTGAACATATAAGAGAAAGCGGCCGATTTGAAATTGAAGTTTGTCCCAATATGGGAAACTTAATAGAGGCGGTGAACAGAATCGCAAATGATCCTGTGATGATTCGGTGCAAAATCAAGTCCCGACACATCGGGCAGAGAAAGTACTTTTTATATATTTTAATTGACAGACGGCCTAGCAGTGCCCGCGCTATAGACGCCATACGTTACTGTTGTAACTGCATAATAGGAAACAGGACAGTCGGCTGCTGTTGCCATATTATGACCGTAATATGGTATCTGGGTTGGGCGAGGCATCAAGGGGACATCAACGCTCCCGCTGCGTTTTTAGACAACGTTTTGCTATCATTCGAAGAATAAATATTATTATACATTACACGCACGCACACATGTAATTGTATATATATGTCGACGGGGACTCGGAATAAAACAGTAACTCTCACAGCCGTCGTACATCTTGGAAATATCAGAGGAAAACAAGAAACGCGACGTTTCCAGCATCTGGGTTTCATTTCCGGCTTTACCGGCATTCGCTCCAAAAATCAACTGTCAAAGTCAGAATGACAGGTCTTGTTCTAAACGGTCAAACGCGCGTCTGTTTTAGATTCCAATTACTGGTTAATCTGCCGAGTCCAGTGCACTCGCTAAGCAACATAGCTTTTCCAATTACCAACCCAGTGCCAGCTACGCCCAAGCTATTCGCTTGACGTTTCCTTACCAATGATATTCAAGGTACCATACATATTCTCAAGGACATGCAAGAAATGACGAATCGAAAAGGCAATCCAAGGCCTGGCAAGGCGCGATAGTGGCGCCATCGCTGTGACTATACGACATATATATATATAGGTCTAGCAAAACGTTGTGACGATATTTTACCCACAGAATCGGCTACCGATTCTAAGCATTTTATAGGTTTTTAATTTTGTTTTGAGTTGGAAAAAAAAACGATTTTATATGGGATTCAGGCGTCGCTCACACCACCAATCCCATACATATTTTTTTTACCAACTCAAAAGAAAAAATAACCTATACAATATATTTATTAGAACGATATTTTACGCACATAATTGGCTATCAAGCCAATTATGTGCGTAAAATATCGAATCGTATCGTCACGCACGACGTTTTGCTTGACCCTAAACACACACACATACGATACTCGATCATTTGGCCGATCTGTTATAACAGCATAAAAACAATTGATTACTCCTAGTTCTAAGAAATTCATTCACTCAATGAACATGAACACTATTAAAGCAATTATGCCTTTATACCTTAAAATAATAAAAAAAATCTAATTCACGACCTCGACTACCCATTGACGTAGTGTCGCATAGCGGCTCTTTTAGACTTGTAATGTTGATCAAATATTTTAGAATTGCATTTTTCTAGAAGTCGATTGATATCTATAAATCCTCAATCTAACTAGAACCATGTTTTTCCCTAAAAACGATATCAGTTTCTATTTGAGTCTTCGAATAAATAACTAATTATGACGCATCGATTTGAATTTCTGTATATAGTTCTGGTATATCTAAGTTATGCTCGCATCATGGTACGGTGCGATGAAAAATGGTTTCACTATGTATTACTATTGTATGCTTTATGTTTTTTAAATAAATAATTAAACTTTATTTTACAAATATGTTGGTATAATGTTACAAATACCTATTGCATGTCATTTTCTTGTCTCCGTTTGAGTTACCAAATAAGGTCTTTGGTATCAACAGATTTCGAAAAGCACCGATTTGTGTTGTTTGTTGCAAATCAAAGTGTTAAGTTGTTTCAGAATATTCCATATATAATAATCACGCCTGATTTTTATTCGTAACTCTGAAGTAAGGTATTTTCGTAAGTGTCGTTAATTTGTTGTCACTATCACTAAACTAACGCAAAAATGGACAAAACTGCGAGGTGAGAGCGGTTATTAAATACTTCTGTTTGAAAAAAATGTGAACTAAAGATATATACGCTGAATTAATGGGAACACTGGGCGAGTCCGCTCCACCGTATTCCACAGTGGCACGGTGGTCAAAGGAGTTTAACTTGGGAAGAACATCCACTCAAGATGAACATCGCGAAGGCCGTCCATCTGACGCCATTACTGGAGAAAACGTCGAAAAAAATCATGATCTCGTTTTAACAGATAGAAGGATGACTATCAGGCATCTAGTTGAGCTCACAGGCATCTCGTATGGCAGCATTCAAAGAATCTTAACTGATGAACTACACATGAAAAAAGTCTCCGCTCGTTGGGTGCCTAGAATGTTAACGGCTGAACAAAAGAAAATACGATGTGAGATTTCGAAGTCTAATCTTGACAAATATCAAACTGATCCCGAAACATTTTTGCGTCGGTTTGTAACCATGGACGAGTCTTGGATCCACCATTTCGATCCTGAGACCAAACAGCAATCCATGACCTGGAAGCGAGCGTCTTCCCCTACACCGAAGAAATTCAAGGTAGCAAGCTCCGCTGGTAAGGTCATGGCTTGTGTTTTGGGATGCTAAGGGAGTCATAATGATCGAATACCTGGAAAAGGGAACCACAATTACGGGCTCCTACTACGCTGACCAAATACGCAGATTGAGAGAGGCAATCAAAGAAAAGCGGCGGGGTAAACTTCGTGCTGGCATCCTGTTTCACCAGGACAACGCACCGCCCACAAGGCCGGCATTGCGATGTCTGCCATCCGTGATTCAGGGTTCGAATTGCTGGAACACCCCCCATATTCGCCAGACCTAGCCCCTATGCACTTTTGCGGCCTATTGTACCTATATGTATATTTTATACATGTAATGTTTTTGAAAATGTTGAAAAAAGGCCTTCTGCTTGAGTTTGTTGCGGCGCTTCTTCTCAAGCAATGGGTCTAGGAAGCGCTGGTAAATTCTTTTTCTGGCGTGTAAAAGTGCCCCTATGTGGCCAATTTGCTGAATAAATGATTGAATTTTGAATTTTTGAATTTTGAAGTTCAAAGTGTCAGAATCAGCCGGAAAGTTGATGGTGACGATCTTTTGGGATTCCAAGGGAATTCTCATGATATACTACAAAGACAAGGGGGTCACCATAACTGGGGCATATTACGCAACGCTGCTGGAAAGACTAAGAGGAGCTATTAAAGAAAAAAGAAGGGGAAAGTTGTCGAAGGGTGTGTTGCTCACAGTTCACAAGAGTCATGTTGCGACTGCTGCTCTTGCCAAGTGTGGCTTCGAATCGCTGGTCCACCCCCCTACAGCCCGGATCTGGCCCCTAGTGACTACTATTTGTTCCCGAATTTGAAAAAGAATTACGAGGAAAAAAAAATCATACCGACGAACAAGTGAAGGAGGCAATTTTGGTTCATTTAAATTGCTGAATTTGTTGCGGCGCTTTTTCTCAAGCAATGGGTCTAGGAAGCCTGGTAAGTAAACTAATAACAAACTCAGCAGAGGTCTTTTTTCATTTATTTATTTATTTATTTCAAAAGGTACATAAAACAGACAGCCATCAAAATTAGACTAAACTTAAAACTAGATTACTGTCTAAAAATACATGTCACACATCATGGCCACGAGTTATAATTTAAACAATAAATATTCCTACTAAATATGACCACACAAAAAAATCACATTATAATTCCATTATATGTAGGCTACATTTTTTTCCCAATTTTCCCACTGGTCAGGACCTACACTCGAAAACGGCTGTAACGATTTCGATGAATATAGGGGCATGAAATCAATGTAGCTAAGTCTCATATCTGGGAAAAATCGATTTTAGCTATTTTCACCCGAGCAAAGCTTGGTCGCCCAGGTACTTAGGTATTATGATGGTTGCAGACTTCCGCAAGATGTCATTCTCCGATTAATTAAAACATAGTTAGTGTACTGTAAACATATTGGTGCGGTATGTGTAATTATGTATCTCCCAATAGTTGCTGCAGTTTAGCAATTTATTCATTCTAGATTTAATCGCATTATAGACGATATCTATTCTGCACTTAATACTTTCGCAATATTCATTTGATAGGTAACTATTAGGTAGGTAAACGAACAAAAGTAGATGGACAGTCATAATGTGCTTAAAATTATCTGCACACCATAAATTAATATGAGTAGGTGTAATGAGTACGGCATGTACAGTGCAGGTCATTGTAATTATTTGAACTCCTTTCCTTTCTACTGCTAGCTGTACATGAAGCTTTAATATTAAATCTTGTTTCAGAAGTCATCATGAGCTGATGCTGAAGGCAACCCATGTACCTATGCTTCATTCCTGATTCAGCCTGTATACTAACTAAGTATTTGCTTACCATGGGTTTGATTGCTGATGTTATTTTTATTTTCAGTGCGTTGTAAGATAAGTATGTAAGTACTCAATTAGACTCTCATATGTAGGCCAGTCAATTTGTAAATTCAGGGCAAAGAATTTGGATTGGACCTAAATGTTGAATGAACTCGCCGGTCACTATTAGAAAAAAATATTATATGTAGCTCAGTACAAAAAGATGTACTTATACTCCTTTCTCGTTGCGATTCTTTGTGTAGGTAGGACCCTGCAGGTGGTAGGAACGTCCGTTCGGATAGCTACCCACCGCCTTATTCGCTAACCTACCGCCAAATATAAATGTTGTGTTCCGGTAAGGGGTAAGGCACCCGGTGAAATTACTAGTATTAAGGTATTCCATAAACCTAACACCTCGTGAACAAGAGCCACGTAAAGGGTACAACTTTTGGCTCTCACGGTCGCTCAGAAAGGGCATATATTTTTTACTAAAGCTGTTGACTAAATTATATTACTTGCCAACATTATGAACCTTGTCTAGATTGTGATGTAATACGCGATGATAACAGACATCGCGTATTACATATTTATATTCTATTGTTAATGGTTTGACCTACCGCCACTCATGCTGAGGGTCGGAGGTTCGAATCCGGCACGCACCTCTAAAAATATGTATGTGCAAAATTCAATTCGAATTTACCATTGAGCGTTTCGGTGAAGGAAAACATCGCGAGGAAACCAGCGCGCAGTCATTTATGGATGTGTGTAAAGTCCCCAATCCGCACTGGACTCGCGTGGGGACTATAGCCCAAACCCTCTTGTGATCAGAAGAGGCCTGTGGCCAGAAGTAGGCCGTTGTGTAAATAGGCTGTTGTGGTGTGGTGTGGATATTCTATTCTAGATCCTCTAGAGCCTCCCCTATTTCTAGACGCGAACCCAGTAAACCTAAATTATAAATTAGTTGTCAGTTTCTTTCCTTTAATCAACTTCATTTTGCAGTTGAACTTAAGTACTCGTATGCTGGCATATACAGCAAGCTATATTGGAACATTTAACAGTATGTTTTTTCAGTACCTATGTTCACAGATTCTTCCGTCAAAACGAATAAACCGATTTTTAAATATGTTTTTTTAATTAAAAGAGTGTGCTACGCCTGAAGTCATCCCATTCTCATCAAGTCACGATGTGATGATGGGATCTCAGTGAAATCGAGGGCAAGCCGCAATTTTTATAGGCTCGTATTACGCGTTTCATGTAGTTACTTTTCTTCTAAATAAGTAAGATATATTCTTACTGTACTATGTTAGGGTTTTTGTATTTGCATCTAGTATTCATCATGTTGAGCTGGTGATGAAAGCTCTTTAACAGTTAGATGTTGGAGGATATTTTTTGGTATGGTAGGACTTGGTGCTAGTTTCGTCCGGGTACCACATGTTATCAAATCTTCCTGCTGAGTATATAAATAATTAGAACTTGTAGCCAAAAAAAAAAAACATCTTCTAACCCCGACTGACTAAGACAAAGTGAATCGACATCCAAAACTATAATGATGATCTTACGAGTAAAGGTACTGAACTGGAAATCGATCGTAGCAATTTGTCGAAGTTTGAAGACGGTATTGTATTTTTTGTAGGACCTAATATGAGAATGTCAACAACAGTAGGTGATCAACTATATGTTCCAAGCATGTTTTGGATTGTTCTGGATTGACAATATATCAGGCATAATACCTCAGGAACCCGATGTCGGTCGCTTTGTTTAGCTGTGGAGAACGTCAAGTGTCTGCCAGGCTTGAATTTGGAAGAAGGACCAGCGCCATCCCGCACCATGAAAAATAGGCTCATATTTACTGCGCAAACTTACACCTACTTAGGCATAGCTACCTAAGGCATAGCTGAAACAGCGTCTTAGTTCCGAGAACACCTGATATTATACTTCATACTATGCCTGGACGGGCTTGTCAGGCAACATCGCGGCGTGCTGCATGCAATGGTGAGTTGCTTTTCAGACAAAACGGGTCTTTTTTACCTACTTTAATTGGAGATATTGAAATAAATGTTTGTTTGGAAAATAGTAATGTGTATTATTTTGCTATTTATTTACCAAGTGCCGCCGGGCTCCGAATCTCATATCTTTTTGGATGATCTCTGATAGTAATAAAAGTATGCAGTATGTACATAGGTCATAAAATGATCTTCATTTCTCAAAGGGTACCTAGGGTACGTACGTTAAGTACTGCCTTGTCTTTCGTGACTTATTAGAAAAAACGTGATTGATTCGTGTTTACTGAGAGATCATCTGCAGATAGGAAGTTTTGGGCCCCTGGACTCTGATTTTCGATGCCTTGTTACCATTATCTCATGGGACACTAAAAAAGATTTGTCAGTTTTCTCTGACCATCGCGTTGTCGAGATAATAGTACCTAAAGGTGTCGATAATACGGCCCCCCGTAACGTGGTTAGACAGCGGTTACGAGGATTTTCAATTCTACTTTGTTGGACCATCGGGCCACGAGGACAATATTTTTGAAATATAAGCCTCTGGAACATGCTGACATCCTGCTGCGATACGTTCGCTAAGGTCGGGATCTTTGCTCCTGGGTTGTCTAAATATAAACTACTCTAAACTCCTCGCCATCTATCTATCTAAAGGGAAAATAAATCCTTAGACTATCTGGTCAAAGGATGTTTGCAAAGGAATTAATAGACAAACAAATCTTTGTTTGTCTATCAATCTATCTTGTGATTTGATGGACGAACGAAGGGAATTGAAATAATCTTCATTGAGTGGTCGAATCGTGTCGAATTCCTCACTATCCGAGAGTGTGACAACGCTGTCAAACTACGCAGCCACATGAATATATGGGCCCTATATAGAAACTTATGGCAGCTGTACTCTCGCTGAGACACCCCGAGAGCTATGCTGGTCTCCATTTATTCGCCATATGCAAGAAAGACACCAGCATAATTTTCGGGGAGTTTCGTCGAGAGTACAGCCGCCATCATCAGATGCACGTCTTTTGAAATGGTTTCTTCATCCGAAAGCACTTTATTGTAAAATCCATACTTGCATGAAGCTTATTTTATATATATAGTGTATTCTAGGTGCGTCTCTCAGAAACAATCTCAAAAGAATGAGAATGTAAGCCCTATCTACTGCCAGTTTCGTACCCGCGTTATCCACTTCCCACAATGACCACTGCCATAATGACGACTTTCCAGAGTAAGTAGTTCCATAAATACCACTTCAGGTTGGTTTCGTTTGTTATATAAATGCCCAAAGGGCAAACTGGCTAAAAATGGCAGCCCCATTAAAGAAAGTCAGTCAAATAAATACCGCTAACGAGGGGCCCCTGTAACGAACCTAACTTGTGCTCAAGGCCTTTCTTGACCGAGCTGACTACGCATAAGTATTTCACATAGGTATTTGTCGGGTATTATGGGTAAGAGACGAGAGACATCGACACGAGACGTGCGTCATCTATGACCAAATCGCCCAAAGAATCGGCGAACCACCTCGTCATCAATGTACGTCGGTTTGTATTCTTGAATTCAGTCTTCGATGACTCTATAATTAAATAATTAAGTAAGTACATTGCGTTAACAGACATCTTATCATTCACCCTACCATAAGGTGGATGTTCAACCTTTTTATAAATAACTAGGCCAACTTCGCAGTTCATTCAAAGAACGAATGATGTCGCCATCACTAGTTACCGATTGACACACACTTTGATATATTGGCTCATTGACGGGTTTCCGATTCACACACACATTTGAAGAATTGTCAGTCAGACATATTAACCCTTTCCTCGCCACGATTATTGAAAAAGTAACGCCAATTTGAGCTCTACTGGTATGAGCAACAGTTTATTTTACGCTGTAGTCTTGGACGTCATATGCCGTCTGTGACCGCTAATACTAGCTGAACAGGAACTAACTATTGATTAACTTATTTAATTTAATTTCTAAACCCCCAGTTCTAGGAGAAAAAGAACAATGCCAATGATTAATAATATTCATATTGTTAATTTCTAACAGTGTCATGTTTGTGCACATTTCTGGGGCAAAATCTGGCATTCTCCTTTCACACACCGCCGATTCGGCCGAAATATGTTTCTTGTATTAAGTTTTGGAAAAAAATGCCCTTTTTAGTTCTGGCTGGATATAAAATGTTGGCATATTCCAACCCCTGTGCAGCGAGCGTTAAGAGCATGTTACGTGTTTTAATATACTATGAGACTGGGTTGTGTGAGTGAAGGATGGTTGGAAATATGCCGTTGGATTCAGGTTGGGAATGTACAATTATTTTTTAAAGATACCTAGCTTTTTTTCGTTGTCACAAGCAACATCAAGCATACAACGAAAAACTGCTTTAGGCTTATCTCAGTGTTAGCTATATTTGAGCGCAAATTAAAAATCACAAGGTACTTGGCTTCCTTTTGCTTAAAGGTTAGAGGAAACTTAATTTCCATTTTTAATTAACAGTTAGATAATAGCCACTTTTCAGTTAAGTGACGTAGGCATTATCTAGCAATTAGGTCATAAAAACTTTTCACGCATGATGACACCACCAAATCATTATTTCGTCATTCATTAAAAAGTGTCTGATTGGACTAGTCAGTTGAACAATAAACTGTTTTTTTAAAGACACATTTTATGTGCAGTATTTCCACATACCAACTTTGTCTTATACTTAGAAGTTGAATGGAAAACGCTAGTTCTAACCTAACCTTTTTCAGCTCTATCCAACATAGAGCTGAAAAATCAGTTTTGCGGTCTACCTACGTCAGGCAGTGGATCAATTCGGCAATCAGTCTACTCGGCAGGCATGCATGCCCCCGAAGACTGCATGCCGTGAGTTCGCATGCAGCGAGTGCATGCGACGTCTGACTGCATCGACGTGCAGTCTGCGGCGTAGTGTTTGGAATGGCGAGATATGCCAGGTGAAAATACTGTTGTAAAATTATGCCATTGCGATATTGTGGAATTTCCATCTTATAGGTACGGTATTGAGATCCAGTTGTGAATGTTGTGATAGTCATCTATTTGAGTGGGTAATTTAGCTTACTTAAATTAATGGCGACTGTTTAAAATAAAATGATCAGTAAGTATGACTAAGCTTCATAGTATCTAATATGATTAACTTCGAAAGATTGAGTCAACAATGGGTTTAGAAAATTAATCACTTCTGGCCACATTTTAGTGTCCAATATTTATTTAACCGGCGATTCTGAAACCCACCCAGTTTGAAAAGACACGCCGTAGCATCCTGAAACATAATGCCTTTTTTACTTGGCTGTTCCAGAAGGATATATTATGTTTTTTGAGTGTATGTAATCTAGCTATGTATGTAATGTTATGTATGTTTATTTCTTTGGCACACTCTGTAGTCTAAACCACCTTAAACGGTTTGATGGATTTTAGCACCATTTTTTGTGAGATCACCCTGGGTAAATTTTATATTCAGCCATTTTCTTTTCAAAAATCGTTCATTTGTTAAAATTAGTTCCTATCCTACGTCCGTACTTTCTGTAATCTTAGTACTACAAATATAAATCAGTATTATTAAGGCTATTTATGAATCAAAAATCTTTGCTAAAAATCCCTGCATGTAAATATTCAGCCATCCAACAGGTATGTCTGTAGACAGCCTAAGCCTACAACCCGCTGACCGTACGACACATGTCACGCTCCGCGTTCACGAGAGCCCTAAACCATTGTACAGGTTTACACAACATAGAAGGCGCGTGGATTAAGCAATAATAGACTCTGCGTCAACGGCTTACGTGCTTCGCCGCGCGCCTTCTATGTTGTGTCGTGCTGTACCGGCCGCTGAAAGCAAAACGTAGAGGTATTACACAGCTATACATATAGTGTATAGAGAATATGTTGCTGAAATTTTCTATCTATTTCTAAAAAATTATATTGCTGCGCCCTACAGGGTTCCAAAATGTACTGAATATTGTATTTAACAGTGTTGTATATTCTTGGATTGCAATAAATAAAATATGAATATGAATATGAAAAAGTGCCAAGCGAAGAAACATGTGTAAATTTATGACTTAAGTGGTCTATTCATACGGCTGAAGTTCTGCCTAGATTCATCATTATAAGCTGCAGGATTTCATATCTGAAGTGCCTAAGAATATGACTCGGATAGGCAAATTTCCGTATTTTTTTTTCGGTCAGCATAATTCGTTTGCGGCCAGTCCTTCGAAGCTCTTCCGTTTATTTTTCTTACATAGACGCGCAAGATTCCCTCACGATGTATAATTTCACCGGAAAGCTCAATGAAAAAATCTCTCCACAAATAAAACTCACAAATGGGTCGCACCATGAGATGCGGTAAGTAATTTCATTGAAACAAATTAAATTATTGAATGAAAATACTACAACTGCTTAAAATATGCAAACTTGGGTTAGTGTGGACCACTTAAGTTACGTGTAAGTAGGTATGCATTATGCATGACATTCGGATTTCAACCAAGTATGACAGGCCAACATAACACAAATCAAATATCCTAATTCACCCAACAACAACCAATTCTAATCCCATACAAAATGCATGAGCCTCTTTAATTGCCTCTACGCAAATTATACATTCACGCCCGGAGCGGCGCGGTCAACATAACTAGCCCTGATACAAAGCAAACATTAGCTCAGCCATGCATTATTGTCAAGCACTGCATGGACCACTCCATACAACATATTGCATATCTCTCTCTTCATATTCGCGCGCCGGACAAACTAAAACCGACCCTAAAGGGAACCAATAGAGTTGGGTTGAGGTACCTAATGGATTTCTCCATATAGTGTTTACACACTAGGCGGTTTTGTACATGCAGCGAGCTGGCAAGGCTACGCGCCGGTGGGCCTACCCGGCTGTGACAAAGATTGGAAGCAGCCACGGTTCCCTTTATTTATTAACACAGAGTTTTCCGGTCGTGTGGGCCGACTGCAAAATGGCTGTGCGTGAACTACGTTAATTAATGTAAAAGAAAGGCTGAGGTTTTTGATTTAGTTTTTTTTTTTTTGTTTTTGTTGTAATTAAAAATCAATGAAAAAAATATTTTAAAATTACCATCTCTAGTGATTATAAAATATTTATCATATTTGTTTTAGTAATTAGAAAAAGTGTTTAACTCGATTGAAACTCTTTTTCCCGTTTCTACACTTAACTTTCTGTAAACTAAATTAATTCTATAAGCAAGTTCTCTTATTTAACTGATTTCACTTTACGATTTTAAATACTTTACTTCATGCTAATAAAAAAAACTGTAGGCAAATTTCGGTGTGTCTTAAATATTCCTGATCATTCCTTTATCAGAATCTGAATAAAAGTTCCTATGTATGTTACAATAATGATTGGATTCCACTTGTGACAAAACAACAACACTCAAGGGCCAATTACGTCATAATGAACTGTTACGTCCCATTCGCTCGTGCGGGCTTTATATTTCATGAAATGTCAATTTCCATTTTTTCCTGACTGAATTTCAATGAAGCGTCAAATTGTGTTTTTCTTGCTATTTCAATTGGAAAGCAAATTTAATTTTTTATATACGCATGCGAACTGAGTAGCCCTAGGAGCTTGTTTGTCATTAATTTTATTTTCATAGTTCATTAGGGCTAGAAAAGAAAACATTTTTACTGCCCCGAAAAATTAAAATAAACTTGCCTATCTTCTTTTTACCGGGATATTCTTCTATTTGTTTAATTAAATTAACAAAAATAACCCCTTCTGGCGCCCTCAGGTAAAAAATAACGGGGTCGAACAAAACGTTGTGACGACATATTATCCGTAGAATCAGTTATCAATTCCAAGTACGTTTTTTAACAAGCTTAGAATCGATAGCTGGTTCTGCGGATAAAATATCGTCACGTTTTGCTTGACCATGTTTGGCTTGTTATTTGGCATCCTGTGATCAGTATGCTGTAAATGCTAAAGCATTTTCCATTGACTTTTCATTGAGCTTTCTATTAGAAATACCGTTACAGAGTCAAAATACCCTTTAGGTAAGGTCAGTCAGGGCAAGTGCGCCAGGGTGGGGTAAGTGCACCTGTCATAAATATATCGCAGGAAAATTTTATAAATAATATTCAACTAATTATATCTTCCAAACACGCAACAAAAACAACACAACCCTACTGTAATAAGCAGTTTGCTCTGTTCACAAGGCATTGGGACAAAATAGTACATTTTGATGCAAGTGCGAAAAGTTTGTCAATATTTTATGAAAAAAATCGCACGTGTATCAAACGACATTTTTTAATACATTTGCGAAAAAAAAGAATATAGAAATAAACGAACACGATGATGCTCATAAAACTTTACGCACTAGTTCGTAAAAACAACTTTAGGCACGCTCACTAGCTGTCAAAAAACAAAAAAACACTCGTTCGGAAATGACAAACTTTTGGCACGTTAAACAGGTATCAAAATGTTTCTTTTTGAGCATCTGTATTAAAAAAATCAATTTATTTAGGCGCACCCACCCCACAGGCGCACTTGCCCCGACTCACCTTGCGTTTTCCTTAAGTTTTCGGCACATTAAAATTTAGTCAGTCAGTCAAGTCAGCAGTGTAAAGTAGATTGTTCACAGTTTGGCAAGAGACAAGGCTTGATGATTTCACAATGTCGAACTGAACAAGAACTCTTTAATTAGTTGCATCTAGAACATTGACCTATAATAAGTAATAACATATGGACGAACAGTGCCTAACAGAATATGTCAAAATATATGGAGCAAACTGACATTAGAAAATATGTTCCAATATGCTAATAATGCCTCTTTATAACGAAGGCCAAACGGGTGCCCGAGCTGTTCGGGCACCCGTTTAGACGGGGCCATTTTCTCCGGCTGATTGTGAATCCTTACTTATAAGATCAATGATCTAGAAATAAGTTGCTTGCCATTCCAGCCCAAAGACAGACTGGCAAATATACCTGTCACCAAACTTGACATTGATAACCTAAGTTTAAAAAGTGTTCTGTGAGATTTAAATTAAATAGATATAAAAATAAAGAACACAAATAAACATAGACTTCACAATTAAAAAACTTAACCTAGGAATAAGAAAAAATATGAGTGCGCTACAGCAGGACAAAAAGGTCCGACTCATTTTTTTCGTTTCGCTCCCACTATAGGAATAAATATGACTAATTACTACTAACTAAGACGGAGAATTTGTTTTTCTACTAAATTAGACATGTTTGTATTTGTATTAGACATGTGTAAATTAATGACATATTTAATAAGCTCAAAATTACAACACGAAACACACGATAACACTAAATAAATTCAATTAAAACTCGCAAAAGATCTATTAAATTAAGGTTTAGAGTTTTAAGTGCAAAAACTTTGTATTTGAAGGAAAATAAACAGTTCTTTAGTATATTATTATTATATTTTTACTAAAATATAAGATATCAAAGGCTCCAGTCCACCTGGTGGTAAGTAGTCACGGCGGCCCATGGATTAGAGAATGCGTAATCCTGTTTCAAAAATGGAATGAAAATGCATTTTCCTCGCGGCCGGACAGCCCTACGGGGGGGTCTAGACCGAGGCACTCAGCTTTACAAAATTACACTTTACGCCTATTAGGCCTATTCAGGTTACACCCTTTGTTAGCGCTGCCTTCATTTCATAGTTTTCGCTTTTGCATGCAGATTTTAGCTCGATTTTCAGATAGGCACCTAATTTGTGTGAGAACCATAGGCTTTGGATTATCTTCTGGGTAGTTGAAGCTATTTTACGCGATTTCACGCTATATTTCGTCCGGGTTATAGAAGCTTAGCAAATTCCAGCATATACTGTCAAAAGCTTAATTGGTATTTCCGAAATTTTAGTTACGGTTTCTCTTATCAGAGAGGAACCATGAGCTACAGCAATATATAATATGCTTATCAAGCAATGGGTCTAGGAAGCGCTGGTAAATTCATTTCTGTTAAATTAATTTAAAAGTGACGTGTAAAAGTGCCCAGATGTGGCCTATTTGCTGAATAAATATTTTCATTTTCATTTTCATTAAAGGCTCAAACATCGTTGATTTGTTTCGACGTGTGTTCATTTTATTGGGAAAAGTTCACGCTACCGCCCTACAACTATAGCTACATAAACGCTGGAATATATCGTTTGGTTCTTCTTGGTTACCATATTGTAGTTGACTACAGAACTACACATCAATAAATAACTCGATTTTTGAAAAAAACAAAAAACCGACTGCATATCAAACTTTTGGCATAGATACCCGTATACGTTTACCATACACCTCACAAACTTAAATCCATGCCGTATAGGCTAAAGAGCCTGCCAAAGAAAAAATACGTAGGTAGGTACATACATACATACCTACACTAACACTTGTTAGAAGAAGACCAAGTACTTACTACCTAGGTACAGTTATGAACAATATCTCAACCATTGGAGGCCTAACTTGGACGCAGTCTTGCACACTTACAATCAACGTCGGTACGTAGGTACGTGAATCCAATCAGTACATGCGATGTTTATACCGAGCGGCGAACGTGCTGCATCCATGCATGCGTGCAGCAGGGCTGTCACTGGCAGAATATTACTTTGGAACACGTTAAAGTTAAGACAATATGGTCGATAATTAAACGAGATAAAAGAGCGATGAATTGGAGAAAAATCTAAAGGTTTGGCCGGATCCAAAGACCAGTTTCAGCCCGACAATCGATGAAAATAGATGTATAGCATTGTTACAATGGTTAAAATTTAATATATTCTCTTGTAGTCCACTTTACTACATAGTCAGAAAGTTTGTTTCTCTCATGCCAATTATAATTTAAATTTTTGCTGATAAATTTATATGTAGGTACTATATACGATACTAGCTGACACCGCGGACTTCGTACCGCCTGAGATTTTTTTGCGTATGAAAAAAAATAGCTTACGTCCTATTCTCAGATCTACTGAACATACACTCCAAATTTCATAAGAATCGGTCGAGCCGTTTTGCGGGAGTTTGGTTACAAACACTGTGACACGAGAATTTTATATATTAGATAGACTAGATACAACTGCAAAATGTGACAACAGTATTAGATTATGTAGCGCGAAGTTAAAGCATAAGCATTTCACTGGTGTTTCTTTTCACTGCTTTATTATTGTTAAGAAGCTGTGTAACTTTTCGTTTTATTCGGTTTAATTTCTATTAAATCTGTCTTACATTGATTGGCAGCCATTGACCTGTAATAAGTAATAATGGACGAACAGTGCCTAACAGAATATGTCAAAATATATGGAGCAAACTGACATTAGAAAATACGTTCCAATATGCTAAAAACAGCTCGTTATAACGAAGGCCAACTTTTGACGGGGCCATTTTTTTCCGGCTGATTGTGAATCCTATGTTGGCAGCCCTATCCGAGCCAGGTACCGTGGCGAAGTCATTAGCAGTAATGGCTGATCCACTCTGCACCGGCAGATTTAGTGTCCGTATGTCTACTCCGCATCTATAGCAATCAGATTTATGAGAGATGAAAAGGTTTACGGGGCTGAAAACACTGGCCAGATACAAATTAGCAGCTAAAAAAAAGATTTTTTATTTTTGCATGCCGGATTTTCCCGCCGGCCAGCTTTATGGTTGTTCATGAATGATCTCCGATTTTATAAAAGTAACTCTCCAATGGAAATGTTTAAGTACGTATTTTTTTATTGGAGCATTATTAGGTAAACTGAAATTTTCAGTTTGTTTTCTGTTATTTTTATAATCCTCAGGAGTTTGTATGAAAGATAATTTTTGAAAAATTCTACGGAAAATTACGATTATTAGTGCAACCCCGGGTAGTATCCGAACAGTTCAAAATACATTTTAGTAAGGTTAGGATCCACAATAGTAACCTTCAAAAAGTTTTTCCCCAAGGTTCCTATTGCCCCGAACATTACAATTTAAGAGGGCGCAGATCTCCATACGGCGCCCTTAACGGGCAGGGGAGGCGGGGGTGAGTTGGGCCATAACCGTATTTCACTAGCGTCATAAAAACTAAGAACGCCGCAAAAGTATTATAATAAGATATTCTTTTATAGTAAAGGCTCTCTGAGATGAATTTAAATTCATGAAAGTTGACAGTTAAAAAAGGTATACTTTGTCTTACGTTGAAAGTGTGGAATGCATTGATACTTGGAATGTAAAATTTTAGGTGTAGTTGTTAAAATTGGTTAAGAAAGGTTTAAAAATTCGTGGTTTTACCAAAATTAAATACTTATATAATGAAGTAAAACGCGAAGTATTAAAATTCTTCGAATTTGCGAATTTGGGGATCATTGCATTTCGGTGTCCATGGGCCGCAGTGACCACTTACCATCAGGTGGGCTGTGCGCTCGTTTGCCTATACCATTGGTATAAAAAAAAATTTACTCAACTTTATTTCAATCTATTGCTGTCTCCAAAGGGAAAAATAGAATAGTACCCAATAAATTAGAAGTTATCTTATAAATAACAGAGCATGACGCGTAATTTTAACAAATCTTTTGAGTCGATACAAAACTGCAAAACATTGTTAATTCTAAAATAAAATGTGAGGCAAAAGTTTCGGTCGCCCTCGCGCTCCGCACCTATACCCCAAACTACCCCCTATGCAAATGCGCCCCAGCCTCCCGCGACCGCTGTAAAGAATGTAAGATGAATTTCTTCCAATAGTTCCTTAAATTTATGGGGTTATTTTTAAGTCTAGCAAGTTTTCCCGCTGTTTTTGTTCGGCTGTTGTGTGAATTGAATGAAAAAAATACGTTTTCTACACAATTTATTATTAATTATTTTAGACCGAGTGCTAAAAATCCATGCCAATATTATAAATGCGAAATCTGTCTATTACCTCGTCATACCCGTCAAACCGCTGGATCGATTTAGATGAAATTTGTTAAGGAGGTTGGAGTCCCGGGAAAGGATACAGGCTTTTTAAGGACATACGAAGTCGCGGGCAGAAGCAAGTTTAAAATGTTTTGCGAAATCTTCCTTAATTAATTTCGATTCGTATTTTGAAGATTCGCTCTTTTGATAATTCCAGGATGCTCAGTTAGCTTATCCCGGACTATCTTTGTATGCACAGGGGTTACTATAGTTCGGTAGTTACAGATCAACTCCATAATGTGTTACGTTTTCAAATATAATTTTGTAGGTTAGACTTTGAATAGGTTTTTGGTAGGGAGAGCTGTCGGTAGGCCTCCATCAAGATGAAGCGACAACCTCGTGAAGGTCGCGGGAAACCGGTGGAAGCAAGTAGCACAGGACCGGTCTGAGTGGCGAGCCTTGGGGGAGGCCTATGTCCAGCAGTGGACGTCTTTCGGCTGAAATGATGATGATGAAGACTTTGAATAAAAGTAAAATAAATAACATGCTTATCATTACGTAGTTCGCCAAAATAATTGTCAGTGCGTTAATTTCAGGTTCGTTAAACAACTTCGTGTCGATAGGTACCGAAAATAAATAACGAGCGACTTTTCACATATTTCTTCAAATCGCTCCCCGCATGTCATAAATATCCATCTCATTTGCATACAAACATGTATGTATCCTTATATACCCTGACATTGTCATCTTACATAATCGGGCAACTATCTTTAAGAAAAGCTATTGACGTCACTGTCTAATTCTTGCAGCTATCCTTTTCTGACTTAGTGGAAAAGCAACCAAGCGAGCAGATGGGCGGAGCTGAAATACCGCCCAGCTAGCGCGGAGCTCTGGAAATTCCAGGTTTCGCTCCGCTTGGCTCGGATTTGTATAAGAATAAGGGGGCACGGGGGGTCAGGCTTACTTGTATGGACTATATATCGCCTGAATGCACATTGGCTGATTTAGACCACGCCCATTTAGAATGCATTCCCGAGATTGCTGTGCAGATGCCAGGAGTGCTGGTTTCCTCGAGTCTGAAAGGCTTCGACGAAGTTTTTAGGTTAATAGCGAGCGTCTTAGGACAATGGTAATGGACTTGAGGTTTGCACTTAGCCGATCGGCTCGTTATTTCTCTTCGTGGCTTTTGTATGGAGTTGACATTCTGTAAAGTCGAGCACCTTTGAAATGAACCTATACGACTCAAAGTTACAAATGCCCAAAAAATAAAATTAGTCCTTTTATCAGCTATGAAAGAGATAAAAGTGCTATTAGGTTACTGGTAAGTTAAAAGTAGCAAGTTAAGAGCGCGTAATTTTTCGCTTGTTACGATGTCAATATGAAAACGTGGATTAAGATTATAATTTCAGATTAAAATAAAGATAACTAACTAACCTTGGAATATGAATTTGTAATATAAAAAAATCTCGTGTCACAGTGTTTGCAATAACCGAACTTCTCCGAAACGGCTCGCCCGATTCCTAAGAAATTTGGAGTGTGTGCTCAATAGGTCTGAGAATAGGATGTAAGCTATTTTTCATACCCATAAAAAATCTAAGGCGGTACGAAGTCCGAGGGGTCAGCTAGTGTATTTATAAAATAAGAAAACACGCTACTGATATAAAGTGCTCACAAAGTACTTAAACGTTCCTGTCCAAACTGCATTTCCATCTATCTAAACCTTCAACCAGACAAAATTTCCGCAGACAACAACAAACTCGCAGCGCAAGCCAAGAACTAGCCCGTTTAATACCAATTTACCAACATAACTGCGTTATGTAATATCCGAGGGGCTTACTGCCGTGTCTAACGAAGTGCACGCGCAAATCGCATCTGTGCAGCGGTTGCACAGCTGTGCGGCTTATGGCAATCAAATGTGGAATGAATCTTGATTGGTCGGCCAGTAAAACAAAAAGCGCCTCTAGAAAGTCAGAATGCGATGTAAAAGAAGGAAATGAAAATCTTGTGAGAACGGTACCTAATCAGCTGTTGTCCGATTTAGATTACCTAGTTTTCGAAACTTCATTGCTCCTACATACATGCATTTTTTTTTCATTCTAAGAATCGTGTACAAACGTACTAAGAAAAATGCGTTTTTCAACTGTTTCAAGCCAACTAATGTCGAAAAATAGACAGCCGTGGTGGCCTAATGGTTCGACCTACCGGGTCGCAAGCAGAGGGTCGGGGGTTCGATTCTGGCTCGCACCTTTAAGTTTACTTATGTGCGAAATTCAATTTGAATTTACCACTGAGCTATTCGTTGAAGGAAAACATCGTGAGGAAACCTGCACACATCTGCGAAGTAAGTAATTTAAAGATGTGTCTGAAGTCCCCAATCTGCACTAGGCCCGCGTAGGGCTGTAGCCCAAACCCTCTCGTGATGAGAGGAGACCTACTGTGCCCAGCAGTGGGACGCAAATAGGCTGTAGTAGTAGTTAGCCAACCAATAACTGGGTACGTTCAATGAGAGCAGAAAGAAAATATATCTGATGCAAAAGGCGACCTTAATGATAAGACTTTCGAAGTGATTTTTATGACTAGGATAAATTACCTGTTAATTAGGTGTTAAATGCATAGTCATATAATATAACTATAGTTAGTAACAAACACCATATACTTTCTCTAGGGCAAGTAGCCTCTAAAGCTGTTTACAAGTACGCAATCAATTTGTAGAAATCCATAAGTCATTAACTAACCAATGGAAATGTACTTCACCTAGGTACATTTTAGTTGTTATTATATTATGCATGTATCATAACTTGTGAATGAATTCATTGATTTATTTGTCTTACTTATTTCTTGTAATACCTACGTTTCGAACAAGTTCATGTTTTCTTCTGTTAAAGTTAAATCTCTTAAGTAGCACGAGCTTTTCCCGTTCACGACACACGTACACGCGAGAACTTTTCAAAATCTGAATCTACACGCCAATTCCTTGTTGAAATATCCATTATTACAGCTTACCGACTTATAATCCGCGATCTCAATGGCATCGCTCGCTCCGGCGATTTTCAATCCGCCGCGTTTTTGCTTCCATTTGGTTTCCACTTCGCGGGGATTGTAGGAAATGAATTTCTTGCCCATTTTTTCTGCCCCGTAGAAGAGAATACGAGAGTGTTCGCTATGGTATCGGAATTTAATATGTTGTGGTTGCAGTTTCTGTTACCTATAATACGAAGGTATTTAAAATGTTGGAAAAGATTACTTTAGTCCACTAACAAAGTTTAAAGTGTTACTGAAATGTATGTTATTAATTCAGGTAGGTATTACTCGCGCCTCGTTTTTACATTATCATCACCATCATCATCATCATCAGCCTGCATCAGTCCATTGCTGTACAAATACCTTTCCCATACACGCTTTTACGATTTTTTATATGTGCCACAGAGACCACTTACCATCCTAATGGCATGTCTACTCGTTTGCCAAACAGTGTCTTAAAATAAAAGTCATCGCTTCACCTAACCACCGCGATCTCGTACCAAAGGCCAATCTTTGGGCCCGGCCCCCGCCAAGACGAGTCAGCGGCGGCGCAGGGCACTACCTACCTTTTCTCGAAATGTTTCATCGTATTTTCGTACCCTTATACATATATATCATTGGTATAGGCAAACGAGCGCACAGCCCACCTGATGGTAAGTTGTCACTGCGGCCCATGAACACCGAAATCCTATGATCCCCCATTAAGAAACCATAAGATCTCGAATGCGTTGCCTACCCTGAGGCCTAAGATGGAATGCCTTTGTGCCAGAAATTTCACTGGCTGCCTTAACCCCCTAACGGAACACAACAGTGCAAGAACTGCTATTTGGCGGCAGGTTAGTGGGGGAAGACCACCCCGGACGGACCATTACCGAAAATTATAGATTCGGTTTGTGCTGAATATAACTGATTTCTCTCATCCTCCCTCACTACCCTCTCCGGACGGTATTGCCCGACGCGGCCACCGTCTTGTTCTCGTATCTTATCTGCGAGTAATTACCGTCGACATCCCGCCAGGTGACGAGGAATATTAACATTGTCATGCCAATAGGCTGTTTGATTTGTGATTGCTGCGATTGGAAGGGAACATTGAGTGTGTCGGATGTCGAAACGCGCTCGAAATTAGAAATATAATTTATTTGCGTTAAATGTAAGTAGTAGGTACATGCGGTGTTACGATTGGAATAAAAGTCTCATACATATATCTCATATCTCTCATACATAAAGTACTAGCTTCTGCCCGCGACTTCACCCGCGTGGAATTTGGTTATCGCGTTCCCGCGGGAACTATGCGTTTTTCCTATGGGACTCCAACTATCTTCATACCAAATTGTATCAAAATCGGTCCAATAGTTTTCACGTGATGCGCTGTCAATTTTACTTATTTATTTATTATTTGTATAGAGATTTTGTATACATTCACGTTGGCATGGATCTATATTTAGCCATACTTACTTGGATTTACTAGACAAAGATAGACACACGCTTTTGTGTTACGGACAGGCAACGCATTCGAGATATTATGTTGTCTTAAGAAGTCATAAGATTTCGATGTCCATAGGCGACAGTGGCCGCTTACCATCAGGTGGCCTGCGCTCGTTTGCCTGTTAAGCTATATAGGATCAAGCAAAACACTGTGACGATATTTTACCCACAGAATCAGCTATCGATTCTAAGCATATTTTTTAGGTTTTTTTACATATAATAAAAACATTTTTTGTATAGCCCAGTATGGGATTGTGGTGTGAGCGAAACCTGAATCCCATACCTACTATATAAGAAAATTACCACCTCAAAAAAAATTAAAACTTTAAGAGGGTTTACTCCGAAAGTAGAAAGTAGGAATCCTGGCAACCCTAGCCATGAAAACAGTTGTTCACTGAGCTCTTGTTAATTTTAATAAAATAAATAAAGTTCTACGTACGATTTCCACAACAGTGTTAGCAGAAAAGCATTCCATTTGACGCCTTTGTAGAAACTGGCACTTCAAGACACTTTTTGGCGAAAACCACGCAAGATACAACGGTGAGAAAATATTTCAATAACCGTTCATCTTTAAATCACACTGAATTTTTGAAAAATAACCGTAATTCAACGTATTCTTAACCTAAACACTAACAGCTGATAACAAGGGATTGACAGCTGAGCGCTGCACTGCCAACCTAAGGAAACAAATAATGTTGCCAGAGTAATAAAACAAGCAATCACAGTGCTGCGTACTAAATGATGTCTTAAACGGCGTGAGGGTCGTCCGTGTCTCAAATTATCTGCTACGAAGGCTACGAAACACAACGTCACACGGCACACACACAACTGCAAGTCGTATAACTACGAGCTACGCGCTACGTTGGCCGCGCCGCTACGGTATCTTATTGCGCTACGACAAATCTTCTTAGAACGGGTAGCTTCTCACCTATTACATTTTATACTTAAATATACGACACCGCGCTGCTCACTGCCTTGTATCCTAAAGAATGGATAAAATTTGTGCCGCTTGTCGCAAGACAATAACCACATCAAATTGCATGGAATGTAGCAAATGTAAAGAGTTTTATCATCCCATATGTGTAAACATCAAGGAGAACCGCAAGATAATAGACGGCAGCAATGTCGACTGGACTTGTCCAGGGTGTCAGTGTAAGGTGGCCAAAACGGGAAACTTGGACTCCCCCGCGAGGTCTGCCTTCCCTGCGGCCGGAGATAGCGACAATGTAACACTGCGTCCTCAAAACCGCAGGCCGGCATCGGCGAGTCCAGCGGGTCCAGCGACTCAACAAACAGTTGGTGTCGACACCGAGGCGATTACAGCCTTTACAACTGAAATAAGACTGTTGCGTCAGGACATGAGTGAAGTGAAAGGGCACCTGAAAAATATCTCGGAGTCCGTGGCGAAGTGCTGCTCTCGCCTGGACGAGCTGGAATCAAGATGGGTTACGACAGACGCCAGAATAAAAGAATTAGAGGATAGGGAAGTGGAGAACAGTCTCCTAAAACAAAAAATAAATCAGTTGGAAGATCAACTTAATAATCAAGAGCAAATAACAGCGCAGAACGAGATTGAGATAATGGGGATCAATGAAACATCTAATGAAAACCCTGTCCATATTGCCTTATACACAGCAGTCAAGGTTGGGATAAACCTTAAAGAAGAAGACATTGATTTCGCGACTAGAGTCGGCCCTCGCCGCCAGGCAGGTGACGGCCAGGAATCTAAACCGCGGCCATTGATTATCCGCCTGTTGCGTCGCACGAAGCGTAATGAATTCTTTAAAGCCGCCAGGGCCAGGCGAGATCTGACGACTTCCGATATAGATGTGTCGGGCCCATCGCGGAAGCTGTTCTTTAACGAGCGGCTCACGAAAGCTAATCGCTTGTTATTTCGTGATGCACGGGCCCGCTCCAGCAAAGCTGGTTTCAAATACTGCTGGACGAGGAATGGCTCCATCTTCATTCGCAAGCAAGAGGGTAGCCCCGCGCAGCAAATACGCTGCATCGCCGACCTCGACCGCTGCTGCGTTCACACACAAGACATTGAAGCAGGAAAATTTCAAATTAATCATGTCCAGTGAGATCAAACGTGCTCGATTATTTTTAGATGTTAGCATATTTCTGTTCCAAAATTTCAATATCACTGCCACCTTACTACACACACTACACACACTTTACACCACATTCATGTACACCTCGAGTGGAAACAAACAAGTTTACTGTTTAACGGTGATAAACTGGAAGGATATCTCATTATGCAAACATTTCGTATGTACAAATGGCTTTACTTGAACTGGACGAAGTGCTGGAAAATGACTTGGCTGTTGAATGTCACATGCTCGATGTTTTAGAGAGTTGTCAGCAGTATGTGACTCCCAAACATAACTTTAAGATTGTTACTCTAAACATTAGAAGTATTCAAAGTAATTTCGATTCTTTTTATGTGTCGTTTAAAAGGTTAAATATAGATTATGATGTTGTCATACTGACCGAATGTTGGCTGAAAGAGGGGTCAATTATAGATCAGCTTCCAGGTTATAAAATGTTTCATACGTCTAAAGTAATCAATAAAAGTGGAGGTGTGGTAGCATACATTAAAGAGTCGCTCATGGCCACTTGCACCGAGCCCTCATTTGACGACGCGAACTGCCTTGCTATAAATATAAATAACCAGACCCTTGTGTTGGGAATCTATCGCTCGCCATCGTTTACGAATATAGCTAGATTTGTGACCTCGCTAGACAATACTCTGCACGAAAATAGTCTAAAACAAGTGGTAGTAATAGGAGATATCAATATTGACATTGCGGATAGTTCAACCAGTTCTCAGTACTCCGAATACATGTGTCTGATGTCAGCGCATGGCCTCCTGCCCGCAATCACAAAGCCAACCAGGAATGAGGCGTGTCTTGATCACATTTTCATCAAGGCGGATACTATGCCAGTGGGTGTTGTATGCAAATGTTCAGTAACTGACCATGATATTGCTATGGCAGGTCTGCTATGTCCTAACTCTAGTTCAAAAAATAAGACCCGCTGGGTGACAAAAACTGATTACGGGGAAGTTGTACGTGAGTTGAGAATGGCTGATTGGGATGCAGTAATCGACAGTAGCGACGTGAACACTGCTGCCGACAGATTTAACGCTATCGTATCTATAGCAATTAACAACAATACCAGAAAGGTCCACATAAGCCGAACTAAATTTAATATAAAACCATGGGTAACTCCCGGTGTTATTAGATGTATAAAGCACAGAGACAAGCTTCATAAAGATATGCGAGCATCACCTAATGATCTGAACCTAAAAAAGATATACTCACGGTATCGGAATTTCTGCGATAATTTACTTTATAACTTAAAGTGTGAATTCCAAACTCAAGAAATAAATGAAAATATAAACAAACCTAAAAGGCTCTGGGGTACGATAAAAAATATCTGTCAGACTGCAACAAAACCGAACGATACCTCGCAACTTGTGAAGTCCGGGAGCTCTGCTCAAGTCTCCATAAATAAATGTAACGTGCACTTTGCAACTGCCGGTGCTGGAATGGCTGATCAAATATTGACTAGATTATCTGAATCAGAAGCCTCTCTAGCAGACAAGTTTGTTCCCCCCGTGACTGCATTAAACTCTTTCTTCATGCAGCCAACAGATATTTATGAAATCGACAAAATTATAAGCCAGCTCAAATCTGATAGCGCCCCAGGATATGATGGTGTTAAGCCTTCGTTAATTAAAGAAATTAAGGACGTGATACTTAAACCTCTTACCCATTTGTGTAATCTCAGTCTCCAAAAGGGCTGCTTTCCTGACTGTTGGAAACGGGCGGTAGTTTCTCCTATTTACAAGAACGGCCCAAAAGATTTCCCAAATAGCTACAGACCCATTTCTCTTCTGTGTGTCTTCTCCAAGATTCTCGAAAAGCTTGTTAACAGACGGTTGTTAAAGTATTTGGAGAGTAATAACCTCATCTCGGACAAACAGTTTGGTTTCAGATCAGGCAAGTCGACTGAGGATGCTGCCCTGGCTCTTACTAACTTAATATCCAGCCAGTTAGACTTAGGGAAATGCTGCTTGGGTGTGTTCCTTGACCTTGCCAAGGCTTTCGACACTGTCTCAGTCAGAATTTTATTGAAGAAACTGGAGGGGCTTGGGGTTCGAGGAATAGCTCTTGACTGGTTTTCCAGCTATCTCTCCAATAGAGAACAGGTGGTGAAAATTGGAGAGCATGTAAGCGAGAGGTCGACGGTCAGATTTGGGGTGCCACAGGGTAGTATTCTTGGGCCCACACTTTTTATTATTTACATAAATGGCCTCCTTCAGCTTGATATTCCTGGGTCTGAGATCTTTTGCTACGCAGATGACACAGCTGTTCTTTTCAGTGGTAATACATGGGAGGAGGCGTACCTATTGGCGGAGCAAGGACTATCAAGAATGGCGTATTGGCTTGATGTTAATCTTCTTACTCTAAACGTTGATAAGAGTCTTTTTATCCCTTTCTCTAAAACGGCTACCAGTAAAGCACCTGCAACCTTGAGCCTAAGAATGCATACCTGTGGGTTTAAAGTCTCCTCCTGCCTCTGCGATTCTATCCAGAGATGCACAGCCGTCAAATACCTAGGTCTGACCGTGGATGAACATCTTTCGTTTAAAGAGCACATAAAAACTCTTTCAAAGAAAGTTAGGAAAGTTATTTATATATTTAAACGTCTAAGGGACTGCTGCTCCCCGGAGGTGCTGCGTATTGTCTACCATGCGCTGTGTCAGTCCATGATACAATACTGCATAGCGGTCTGGGGCAGCGCTGGCAAGACGGCAATGCTTGAGTTAGAACGTGCGCAACGGGCAGTCCTCAAAGTAATGCTAAAAAAGCCTTTCCGCTTTCCAACAGACTCGCTATACAACAACTCGGGATACCTCCGTGTGCGGCAACTGTTTATCCTAAGTGCAGTTATTCGAACCCACGGAAGTATTGCATCGTCTCCTCTAGCAGATACAATTATGAGTAGACGGACATATCGGGTTCCAATCCCAGCATTTAAAACAGCACACGCAAAGGGCTCAGCGGCATTTATGCACCCGTTTGTTTACAATGCAGTGAACAAATTCTGCGACTTGAAAAAATGTTCCATCTCCCAAGTTAAACTAACTTTAAAACAGTGGTTTCCTACGCTCTCATACTGTGACACGGAAAACATCCTATCCATCACTCAGTAAAACCATCACCATCGTCGTGATCTTGTTTTCTTTCCCGGAAATGAAACCTATAAGTACTATTGTTTTCACTCAAAAAACTATCCACTAATACACACACACACACACACACACACACACACACACACACCCTCACACACACACACACGCCCATACTCACAGACCCATAAACAAGTTTGTTCTACGTAAACTACCTCTTTTATTGTATAAATTATAGATTAAATTAATCACTCCTTACTTATATTCTAACTAAATTACTTACCAATATCAAATACCCACTTTTTAAAAATTGTAAATAGTTATATTATTATTCTTCTTCTAAATGTTTATGTCTCAGTGTTCAATTTAGTATCAATGTGAATTTGTCAAATCGACTCTGTGGGCCCCAAGATACAGGCTCAGCCTAGTTTGGGATCCACCGGATATTTCTATATCTTGTAAATGTGTATTTTTGTTTAATAAAATATTCTTATATTCTTATTCTTAAGTTGGCAACGTCGCAAATAGCTGTCAAATGCTTCGCTGTTTTTATTAATTTCTCAATATTGCTGAATTAAAAAAGAAGTTGTCATTCTATGGTTGAATGACGCGTCTCGTTTTACATTTGTTGGTTAGCCATTCAAATGATAAGATTACATTGAAATGCATTGAAAATGCGATGGAAAGTTTTCAAAGGATAGTAGGTACTTCCATAATCGTAAAAATTTCGTGTTCCTATGATAACTGTTGCAATTCATACTTGATGTTTTATTCAACCATAGAGCGATAATTCATATTTTCATTCAGTAATGTACAGAAATTAACGAAAACAGCGAAATATTTGACAGCTATTTGCGATGTTGCCAACTTTCGGAGTAATCCCTCTTAAAACACGCTTTGATTTATATACTTAGCTGATTCTGTAGGTAAAATATCGTCACAACGTTTTGCTTGACCCTGTATATAAAAAAAACTTCAATATACTTACTTAATTTCTCCTAAAAATAATAATGACATATCAGAGGAAATAGTGCGACATTCCCCATTCCAAATGGAAGTGGATTACCATTTAAAATGCAGTCTAAAGTGAATAATATTTTAAACCGGCCGCGTGCCGGAACCGGAATAGTGGCGCCATCTATTACACGGGGCGATTGCAAATGCGCCCGGGACGTCGCCGAGAAAAGGGTATAGTTGGAAATGGGGTCAAAAATATATGACGTCACTTTATAAACTTTAGATCCTCGACGAACGTGATGCATAGGCACAGAATATTTAATAGTACTACATACAGAATGGCCACGGAATATCCCGCCTGAATCTAGCCGGCGCGCAACTCGCGCCCAATTCGCCCTTACCGTCATTTGTTTCATCCAGAGATGGAGAGTGGATCACTGGCCCGCGACGTCCTCGCACGCACACAGACGTCATCGCACGCAAACATTAACACTTCATTCGAGTTGTGTTCGAAATCGTGCTTTTATAGGCCGTGCCTATAAAGTGCAATGTGTGAGGTGACCCGGGGCTATTGGTAGGGCAATTGTATTTTTTGATGATCTAGACCTGACAGAAAGAAAATCTTCTCAGAGCTCTCGCTCGCTGGGTTCCAATATCCACAAAACGGCTCGTTTTGGCTACGGGTGGTTAAAATTTAGACAATTTTGTACCATTGATAATCTGTCAAAATTTGAACCATCCGTAGCCAAAACGAGACGACCGAGCTTTTTTGTCAGTTTCGCAAAATTTTACTGACATTTTAAGATAAGTACACTGAAAACTAATTTAGGTTCACACTTCACTACTGATCGGATTTTGATGAAAATTGTTTGGATACTTATATCTATCAAGACTTGAACATAACAAAACCGGTTTATTATCTATTATCCTAAAATTCATTCACATTGCAGTGCACATCTTACTTAGTTAGGTACTCTATTTTATTTATTCATTCATGGAAAACCAACAGCTGTATTATATCTAAATATGTTTACAAGCTATAATCTTAGAAGCCAATTAAAGATTTTCACATATTTAGGACCATTACGTTTAACTTAGCATAACACGACTTCACAAACTTACAAAGTACTACGTAATTACTTACCTACGAACGTACTTACCGTATTACTTATCTACGAAATGTATGCTCGCACAAAACACGAAATAAGCCCACTGGTGCAAATAACATACTTACTACGATAGTAATACTGTTAATTACAGTTACCGTAGCCTAGATCTACACAAAAAAAAACTAATTTACGCCTAATTGCCTCAATACTTAATAGTTGAAATGATGTCTAAATCTAATTCAGCGCGGGAAACATTTTAATTAATATTTGCTTTTTATCTCATAATAATAGCAAAAAATTCAATAATAGGTAATAATAACATAATCACCAGCTTCTGCGTCTTTTCTGGTATAGGTACGTGAAAAAAAAAACTTTTTTTTATAATATGCGCGTGATAAAAAAACATTTGATACAAAGTAGGAGATGTAGGTATAGTCAAGGGCATTAATATGTGTACACTTTTGCATCCTATTCCGTTGTGTTAAGGTCCAAAAGTGTATACATATTAATGCCCTTGACTGTACCTAAATCAATGACGAAGCTTGCAGCGGATAACGGTATGTTTTTAATGATAACTCCATCAAATTGAACATAATGACGATGCAAAAGTGATTGTAAAATCCTACTTGAATAAATGTTTTTTTTTTTATCTTTTATCTTTATCTTTAATAATTACATACGTCATGTCATTCTATGTATTAAAACCTACAACATAACGTAAATTAATCCGCGCTTCTCAAACTTCATTATTCAAAAATTATCTTGCGGGCAATACTTTTCCCAAGTGCTCTCGTCGTTGGCAAACTCCCTCCAATTTTAAACTTGCCCGAACATATTCGCGGACCCTCCCATTGTCATTCTAATACGCATCCGACGCAACGCATTTAAATAATAATAAAACTCATACATTATTGTTCGTTTTGTGGGCTCATTTTTGGTCTTGCCGCGAAAAATGTGCAAGAATGGGAGTTTATATTTGAGTTTTCGAATATGACTCACTTCATGACTAAATTTAAAAAAGTCTATGTAGGTATTCGATACGCCCAATGTACATAAATCGTCATGTCTATTAAGTAATACGTGGTCATACCTAGTAATCGTTTGCAATGAAATTGTGTTGTTACTTAGCTTATGTATTGGAGACCCTTTACTCCGTTGCAATAAGGACCAAAAATGTACACAAATTAATGAAGTCTACAAAATGAATGAAGAACTTGCTTACGAAGACTTGGCGACAATTTTAAACATAAAGTCACATTTATTACTAAACTAGCTTTTGCCCGCGAATCCATCTGCATGGAAAACGGTTATGGTGTTTCCGCGGGAACCGAATACCATATTTTATCTAAATTGGTTCAGCAGTTCTAGCACAAAGAGCTAAACACACGGACAGATTTACTTTCGCATTTACATATAATATTACTATAGATTGGCAGATGGGCCAAATTAGCCACCGAGTGGCTGGCTACCTCGGGGCGGAAATCGTTGCAGAGGCAGACCTAGACGGAGATGGCGCGACGACCTAGACAAGTTTAGATCGGATTGGCCAGAACTAACAAAGAACAGAGAGAAGTGGAAGAGAGGAGGGGAAGCCTTTGCCCAGCAGTGGGATCTAATAGGCTAGATAAGATAAGATTACTATTGATTACATTTTTATAGTCATTATTATGCACAACCATAGTTACTAAATTAAAATAAGACTTTAGTGAAATACTTAATAACCGCCAAATAACTGACACTATGTTTAAAGTCAACACTCCATGTTCTAGTTTTTTATGATCGACTTAATGTCAATCTACGTAACTACCTTTCAAGTTACTTATGTATCTTTCGTTGAATAATTGGTAATTCACTAATACAATTCAACTAAGTACGCAAATTCACTGGCTGTAAGCAAAACCGATGACAAAACGTCATAAAATATTTACAGCATTTTAAAGTGCTATCATAAAACCTTAGCACCCCCTTCAACACAGTATAATAGCACAATTCAAAATATGTATTTCATATTCCGATGAATGATATGACACTTTGAAGGCGTTGCGAATTAAACTAAAAACGGGCACAGTTTGGGAAGCGTTTGCGAAAAAACCCGATTGATTTTACTGGTAAGGATATAAAGAGTGAAGTTGAATGGGCATGGTTGCATGGATGGTAAAGTTATGGTGGTGAATGAATGTTGTACGTCATTGTATTTTTAACACGTCGCCCCAAGTTTTAGTTGGGGCAGTTTGCACCCTCCCTGATTAGTGTCCTTAATCTACAGGGGATTATGGGATGGTGTTATGCTACATACATACAGCAGGAATATCTTTTTCTTAATTCTAGAGTTATGACGTACCTAGTAGCGTAAATACATTAAGAAAACTTACCTTTAAGGCATTCACTGCCACCAACGCATATATGCGTTTTGCTGAGTTTCCCGCAGTGCCTTGAACGCACATGTGCGTTGCAATGTTCCCTTAATGACAGATGTGGCACCTGGCGAAAGTTCGTAAAAAGAAGTGGCAGTGAATGCGTTAAAAACTTTAGTAGGTTGATAGAGTCAATTCCTGATAAGCATAGTAGAAGAAACACTGTGAGCTATTTGATTTGGAATGGTACAAATGCTCTTCTTCAGGAATTTGTTCTTATTCATTGAAAGTGGTGGTGGTGGTCATAGTGGTCAATCACTGGTAAGTAAATAAAAAAAAGTTTCAAGAGCTAGGATGTCTTAAAAAAGCATTCAAAAAATTCCATGCATAATTAATTTTGCAGCTATTATTGGAAAAATTATACAGTTACACTATTATGTATGATATTTAGGTAAATAAAGTATTAGTAAGTAAAGTACTATTGGAACCGTGGTGGCCTAGTGGTTCGACCTACCGCCTCTCATGTAGAGGGTCGGGGGTTCGATTCCGGCTCGCACCTCTAAGTTTACTTATGTGCGAAATTCAATTTAAATTTACCACTGAGCTTTTCGGTGAAGGAAAACATCGTGAGGAAACCTGCACGAATGTGCGAAGCAATTGAAAGATGTGTGTGAAGTCCCCAATCCGCACTGGACCCGCGTGCCCATAGCCCGAACCCTCTCGTGATGAGAGGAGGCCTGTGACCAGCAGTGGGACGCAAATAGGCTGTAGTAGTAGTAAGTACTATCAATACCATCCATTACGAACATGATAAATTTATAATAAAAAAAAGTGTGAAGGTCAATTACGCCGATGGTTATGAATTTATGATGATTTTAAATTCGAGTGCGACAAACATATTTCCTCGCCAGTATATGTAGTTAATAATTCACTCGCGCACAACGCCGTCCAGTTATTCAATAATATTTAGTATGTTTATTTAACATCTTAAACGCTGATGAACTGGGGCGATGGTAACTCTGTTTGAGAACATGTTCATCTTATTATGGGCGGCGTTTGCGCAAACATCTGTATTGGACTGAAGAATGTTTGACAGCTGTCACTGTTGTAACAATAACCAAGGATATTTTTAACACGCTTTTATTAGGTCGACCTGTATGTAACTATGTAATGTAATCTTGCAAGTTAAATTTGACCCACTTTCCGATTGAGCTGAAATTTTGCACGAATATGTAAATCGCGTGACAATGCAATATTATGATGACGTGGAGCTGATCTGATGATGGAGCTGGAAGGTGGCCATAGGAACTCCTTAATAAAACTACATAAAATTCGGCAACGCATTGTGGATCCATTTCTGGATAATTTAATGTGAAAGTCTAAAACTCTATATGTCTGTCTATTACCTGTTCATGCTTTAATCGCTAGACCGATTGTTGGAGTCCCGGCGAAGGTCATAGGCTACTTTATATCCCATAAAAAAACGCATAGTTCCTGCATGGGACTGCACTGGTAACGCGATAACGAATTCCAGGCGGTCGAAAGTTGCGGGAAGAAGCTATAGTAGGTCACGCATAACGTTGTGACGATATTTTACCCACAGAATCAGCTGTCGATTCCAAGCATAATTTTTAAGATTTAATAGGTTTTTCGACTTGGACTTGGCCGCGTGGGGATTATGGCCCAAACCCTCTCGTGATGAGAGGAGGCCTGTGCTCAGCAGTAGGTCAAGCATAACGTTTTGACGATATTTTACCCACAGAACAGCTATCGATTCGAAGCATAATTTTTAAGATTTAATAGTTTTTTCGATTTGGACTTGGCCGCGTGGGGATTACGGCCCAAACCCTCTCGTGATAAGAGGAGGCCTGTGCCCAGCAGTGGGACGCAAATAGGCTGTAGTAGTAGTAGTCGTTTTTTCGACTTGGTAATAAAAATAGTATGGGATTCAGGTATCGCTCACACCAGTCACACCGTCAATCCCATACTGGGCCATAGTCCATACCTGTATTATAAATGCGAAAGTAACTCTGTCTGTATTTTAAATACACAGCGGTTTAAACCGCTGAAACAATTTCAATGAAATTTTGTATGGAGATGGTTGGATTCCCGGGGAAGAACACAAGGTTACTTTTATTCATGAAAAAACGCATACCTAGTTCCCGCGGGAACGCTACAACTGAATTCCACGCTGGCGAAGTCGCGGGCAGAAGCTAGTAAATATATTATAGGACAATGTAGTATATCCATTAAAAAAAATAACGGCGTCTCTTAATACGGTCCTCTATCTATAGCGGAAGATATGAAAACGAATAGTAAACAACAATAGGACTCCTAAACGCGATAATGGCTTATAAACTGCCCCATTTATTATCACCACACCGCACTCATTAACCGCATTTTCCGAACGGCAGTTGAATCCCGTTCGGAAACGCGACGACGGTTCCGGCGGAATGGCGCGCGCGCATGTCCGTGACGTCATTTCCGGAACGCAATGGCGTGAGAGGTAAACGGGATGATCTTTCGGCAAACGGTTTATAGTTAGGTACTTACTGGGTAGGTGCTAGATCATTTTACTTTTTTTATCTTTGGCGTGACTCTCATATTCTATTAATATGCACTATCCATCCATACGGTATTGAAACCTTAGGCCATCACATTTTTATTTTTATTTGATTGTCGGGACATGTTATAACATTGGTCACAATTCATCAAACGTATATCTAAATTTTCGAATTTATGAAATATTTCGTCTATTTTTATAACTGCGTGTGTATTTTAGAAATGAAACATATCTAAACACGTTTAGTTAATATTCTAACAGCGTATCCAATTTGCGTTACGACAACATTATTTTGTTTCAAGAACTCATCTTAACCACATAAAAGTAGTTAATCATTATAAATTGCACTTTTCAAGAGCCATAAAACCCGACACTACATCCCTATTCGCCGCTGACAAAGCGATTTCGTCTCGAATCCGACACGGAACGACTCGCTACTCGAATTCAAAAACCGAAAATTCGTTACGCACCGATCGCGCATACACCCACGTATTACAAGTGCAACAATGACGTCATTAGCTCAAAAAAAATCCAACAACCTTAATGCGTGCATTTACGATTTCGATTCGGCTGTAGCGCCAGAGCGCCGTGTATGAATTTAAAAATAATAATACGTCATCCCTCATCGCTGTGTCTTTTTGATTCAGTGTACCGTAATGCATGTTTCACTCGTGTGTTATTTGAAGGGCGCGGGCGCATAGTTTGTAACGACACGACATTTTTAAATTAAGTTTCAGTAAGTATGGCAGAGAAAAATAACTCTTCTCCTTAAAGTGGCTCTCCAGTTCCTCACTGTTGAAGGTGGTTGTGACGTATATATACTTACATATCTATTAAAAATTAGCTCAAGCTGTTTTTAGTACATTGTGCATTAAATTATGCCATACCACATAAGATTTAAGAATATGTTATTTGAGAAAGTTAAGGCCGTAATTGTTCCTGACGAACCAAATGTTTTTTTTTTTTTCATTTTATGCTTTGTTTTTAAGTTAACTGATACACTTTAATTTGATGCTTGCGAAATGACAGGTGTCGGTGAAAATAGGTATTCGTAATTGAAACTCAATACAAACCGAAACCATAACTTATTAAACAGGTAAAGAACAATACAAAATATAAACAATGGGAACCCGACACAATCTAATGGCCACATTCGCGCGTGAGTTTAAATCTCGCCCCGGGCGCTAGGTTAGGAAGCGTTGATTTGTGGTTATTTACCGCGGTTGTTAAGTTTCCATTTTCAACGGCCACTCGTGCGGAATCCGCCATTTTGATTCGGCTAACGTTTTTAATTTCAGCGGAATACGGCCGCGGGCAGTTCGAAATTTGAAATTTGAACAAAAGATTTTCACGCTGGCTGGATCGGTATAGGATTTGATTTTTTTATTGTGGTTTAGAGCCAATGTTCCGCGATGTGGTTTGATCATCAACAATCAATTGTTAGTTGGCGTTCACGCCTCGGTGTGCTCGTTAGGCTGTCACTATTGTCATCGCAATTACGTGATATTGAAGTTTGAGCATATACTTTAGGTTCTTTAAAAGTTTCGCTTAAGATTTGAACTAAGTAACCTTATCATAGTCGTGACACAGATTACTACGCCGTATCTAACAGTAACAGACTGCGACTGAAACATCTGAAAGTGAATAAAGTACGTCATACGAGTACCCACAGCTGGCTATCCAAATATTGCAAGGTTGCTAGTCGTTTCACGATTGGCAGTCGGAGGTTTACAATGTTGCTATTCCACAAACTACAAGTTTAGCAATATAACAATCCGTAAAGTGAATCAAATACGAACAAATAAATAAAATTGCAGAGAAGAGAACGTAAAAATTTGAATAGCTCGGTAATGTAAAAGAAAATTATCTGGATTAGAATCAATTATGTACCTAATATTAATAAAGATCATCGAATCAAAAGTTTTCAACCTGCCGTGCACATTGCCTATTTCAACAAAGTTAGGTCAGTCAGTACCAATTTCAATCTTAAACCGATTAGCAAAACCAATCTTGCCGGATTTGCCAACTTTTCCACTTTATCTTCAAAATCAGGGTTTAATAAATTCGGTGTGCAACCTTTGTTGGAACAGAGCGAGTGTCACGACGGAACCCTTCCGTGACAGACTCATTGGGGATTCCGGTCTGGTACCGGCCGCACTGCGATTGGAAACTGCTGCGTTTTGAACTGACGTTTTACTTGCTATGACTTTTTTTTACATCATTGGTTAAGGCAAACGAGCGCACAGCCCACCTGATGATAAGTGGTCACTGCGGCCCATGGACACCGAAATCCTATGATTCCCCATTAGGAAACCATAAGATCTCGAACGCGTTGCCTATCCTGAGGTCTAAGATGGAATGCCTCTGTGCCAGAAATTTCACCGACTGCCTTATCCCCCTACCCCTACTTTTTTGATGGAAATTACAGACATTTGTAATAACAATAGAAGAAGAAGTTACGAGAGTTAGGTCTCGAGAGGGTAGGACTGGAAGAACTATTAATTATCGGTGTGTATGTACGTAGAGCAAAAGTACTTTTATCTCATAGGCATCGATAGGACCAAAATTACTGGACTAATTGGATGAATAATAATAATAATTACCTATTACAAAAATCTTAAATCCACATGTTTATGGGGGCTCTATTCGAAGTCTTAAACAGGTACAGAGAGTTAGCTAAAAAACATTTTTTTGTAAGGGCACATACCTACTCGTAAATCATTCAGGCTCTATTCGAAGTCTTAATTAGGGACAGGGAGATTCCCTATCGCTGCGCTCATGCGTCACGGCGCTAAAGTTGAACTTGAAATCTAGCTGCTTAAAGTTCGGTTGCAACGCCGCGATGCGTGAGCGCAGCGATAGGGAATCTCCCTGTCCCTATTTAAGACTTCGAATGGAGCCTGAATGATTTACGAGCAGGTATGTGCCCTTACAAAAAAATGTTTTTTTTTTAGTTAGTAGGCACACCCATTTCAATTTAAAAAAGTATATTTCTTTTCAGGTTACTAAAATCAAGTCTTCTAACAGCTGCGTTTTATCGAGAGTGCGTCGCGTTCTCGAATTTGCATAGCACGCCCCAAGGAAGCCGGAGATTTTAAACTTAGTAAATTTACTAAATCTAGGCTGGAACTGATTTGACTTGCCCAGACGTTGGCACAGAACAAGTTACAGATATGACATGCCACTGATGATAATGTACTCGTAATTCATGGGAGTTTTAAAGCTGTACCATTGTATACTCCATCATTAACTTTATTTATTAGTAAATGTGCAGGGAGCAATGGATTAAATGCATGGAGAGGGGTAATTACATAAAAGATCCCGATGACCCGCAAGGACCTCAAATCTCAAGAAACGACAAGATATCTATACTAAAAAAAATATAATAATACATGCAAGCAAGAGAGCAACATGAAAAGCGTGATGAGAACAAAGTTATAGAACATGAATGCATGCTTATATGATGGCTTTATGGAATTTCATCCAGCTTCCATGATTGTTTCCATTCAATGTCGCTTAAATTTATTATTGGTGTGTATAAGTTGAGAAAGTAATGAATGAGAAAATAATAATAATAAAACAACTTACAATCGAGGCTAAAAATGTTCTTTGAAAGTAAGCGCTTGAGCATTTTACCTCAGTATTTGTTCTGTTCGGCGGCAAATTGATTCGCGAATCCGATTTGCTCGAAACACGAACTTTGTTTAGAATGGGAAAATAAATATTACTAGTTAGGAATGTACTTAAAGACAGCCGATTTAAAATACCTTTAACTAGTAGAAATATTCTTTGTTATTAAACTGAACAAATTGGCAAGTCGCAAACATAATTCGCTATTTTTATCAATTCAATTATTATCTAAATTATATACCTACTGTCTCCGTATAATGAAATGACTAACAGCCTCGGGCGCAACGGACAAACGAGATCAAAATAAAAATCAAATTATGACGCAAATTATATTGCTGGGGTGGTGGGACCCTAATTATAATCGGGAATTATTGTGTGTGGACGGAGTTAAATAGAGTTACGAAATTGAGTGGGCTCTATTAATTCCACTTAACATAGCCCAATGTAGATGATAATATGATAAATTATAACAAAATATTTTTAAACTACCTTTGTAGGTAAATGAATCTCTATTATTATATTTTTAGAAGAAAACCGAGTTTTCGTATCTATAAAAAATACTATTTAAATTATCTTAAGCCAGGCCTTTTAGAAAGACGAAAAATTCTGAACACGATGCACCGACATGTCTCGTAGTGGGTTTGCGTCAGATATTTGTTAAGTTGGCGAACTGTCTAAAATCAAGACAATTTGCCGATATCAAACATCAAAGTTATTTAGACTCTAAGTACCTACTAAGCAAACTTGGATTGATCAAATGCATTATTGAATTTGTTTGTTAACTGATGAAAATGAAGGAATATGAAGAATGGAGAACAACAACATCCATTGCCCCACATAGAATATGATCGCGACTGAACTTTTCAATAGATACCACCTAACTATTGTATTTTGTATCAAAAATTGAACGTTCATCTTTTTATATATCTTACTCCATTGTCTTACTTAGTCTCTTCTTCGTCTTCTTTCTATACACATAAAATAAATAAAAACATCTATTAGTTATCTGCCTGATTTACTTTTACCAGTTAGGTCGCGATTGTTTTGGTTCGAGCCACCGCCTCCCATGCAGAGGGTCGGGGGTTCGATTCCGGCTCGCACCTCTAAGTTTACTTATGTGCGAAATTCACTTTGAATTTACCACTGAGCTTTTCGGTGAAGGAAAACATCGCGAGGAAAGTCCCCAATCCGCCCTGGGCCCGCGTGGGGACTATAGCCCAAACCCTCTCGTGATGAGAGGAGGCCTGTGCCCAGCAGTGGGACGCAAATAGGCTGTACTACTAGTAGTAGTAGTAGTTAGGTCGCGATACTCGGAACATAGGTTTTTACCGAGTAGGTGCACGTAAGAAATTGTACTTGAACAATGCAGGCACAGCAAACATTTCTGTAGGCAACAACATTGCAATGGGGGGAAAGACTACGAACTAGTAGCAATCAGGTTAGCGCACAATTTGCGTGTGCAGCCGGCCGCGAGATATGCCCCGTAATCCCTCTGTTCTGCAATTGATTTTTCCATCTGTAGTTTCAGACGATCTGATTGCGGACCAGATGGAGTTGGAAATGGTGGAAAGTTTATGGATTTTAGATAGGGATGAATATGTTGATGACATTGTAAAAATGTAGGTATACATAAATACGACGTTACTTCCTACTCCTACTACTTCTTCAGCTTCTACTTCAGCTTAAACAGAATGATCGATTATAGGTACATTAATAAGAACATAGCTGTTGTGGGAAACAGGGTTATTTCAAAACAGACACACAGCTTCCGGGGCGATATTAAAGGAAGTAAAGGTAATATAAAAACATTGCATGACTTATTTAATTAAGGGAAAAATACACTACCTATTAGAAAGAAAAAAAAGAATACATTTATTCATGACACTACACAACACAAATACAAAAGACAAAAAGAGCAAAATTTATACAGAATAAAAGAAAAAGTGTTGTGGCCTATCACGAAATTCACGGTGAATTACTTTTATTTTTTATAGTTGGCACTTATAGATCTGAAACTATTAATGGAAGGGTAAATGAGGCGTATCACACGGCAATGGCGGTTGATTCTAATAATGTTGCTCTGACCCATCCTATGATTTCTTCTACCAACTTTTTTAGAGGTCTGTCTGTAACTGACACGTCGCGAATCACAGTCTGGGAACTAGTTTAAACAAACAACCCGGACCATGAGAACATTACACGCGATTCGCCATACTTGCTCGTTACGCGCACTGTCACACTTCATTGCGCGTGAAACTGCGATTGAGATGTGCGCGGCTTACGACGCGCCGCCACGCGCCGCCACGTGGCGTGACGGGGACCAACGTCGTTAACTGGACTGGACGTGGACGTATAGCAAATAGATGTAGTTGAATTTTTGGTGCTACGTGGAAAGCCGAAGGAAATAGAGAGACGGGGCGATAACTCCATCGACCAAAGCGCGGCGGCAATTATACGTTATAGAGATCGGTAAAATTGTCAAATACAGTCAAATGGTAAGTAGACCTTATTTTACTTGTTCGCCCTATGTAGGTAAGTATACTCAGTAGGCGTTACGTATATTTTGCTTTACCACACGTTTAACTAAGCATGCTTTTGGTACCTATGAAAATCTGAAAATTAGACCAGTGTAATCGAGAAGGAACAAAATTAGATCAGTCCTTAGATGCTATTATTCTATTTCATATTCAATAGTATTTTTTACAAGATAAGATCTCATTTGACAATAATTATTAATCGTTTGCAGGTAGAGATCTTCTACTATCTAAAGTCCCGCGCCTTCACGTTTCAAAACGATTCATTTTTTTATTATTATTTAAAAAGCACCACCGTCACTCTCAACGCATAGTTGATGGCTGTCTCAGCACGCACACATGTGTTGGTGGTGCTTTTTAAATACATTGAAGCGTTTTGAAATTTGAAGGCGCGGGACTTTAATATCTCTACTACGCTGCGTCGTAGCTCTACGTTTAAAACTCGTAGCTCATGCTACGCTACGGCAGCGGCACGTAGTGAGAAAATTATTTGGATACCGGTTTTTTAGCTTTACAAACCCAACCAAACCAATAGGTAGGTATCTAATCAAAAAAACCGGAGAATTAATAGTTTTAGCAATGACAACAATAAAAAACAATTCCCATTTCCCTGAGGCCTTGTCAGCAGTTCCCAACATTACTAACGATATCAATATAAATAGCGTATCTTTTATACGTATAATTTTTTATTATGTCGCCACGCGACTTATAATGGGTTAATATGTGTATTAAGGGACAAGGGGCATAAAAAGTGAATGCGAGTGGGTGACAGTGATATCATAATCAAAATATGAATGAATGGGGCCGGGAGGGAATTATGATGTTTGCTTTAATGAAATTGATATTTGTTGGGATTGCGTCAAGTTATTAGATTACTTTTTAAGAGCACTAGTAATTTCAACATAACATGGGTTTACATTTTATGATCATTTCAGTATTAAGTTTTCAAAATATGAATGTATTAGTCATAGTCACACAAATAAGTAATAGGTAATGTATATCGGCACTTCAACGGTGTGTACATAAACAGAATTTTAATAGCTATGAAATAAGTTCGTATTTACAACTCAAGTGTTGAATTATCTTAGAAACAGTCTTAACGGGGTCGAAAAATTGATGTCTCACATCTGGGAAAACTCTTTTTCGCTGTTTTCTATCTATATATTTTTTTATATCTAGATTGTAGGTATAATTGTGCCTAATATATGTACCATTATAACAGACCGCACGAAAACCCACAATATTTCCAGCAAATTTACCCCGACAGTTATCGTTTAGTGCACACTGGCGACATCTAGCCACGCTTGCATTAAAACGGCCCAACAATAAAAAAATGTCTTTCAATCGATCCCGCAGCATTGCAGCAGACACTCGTTCGCACGAGATGAAAATTCGATAAAAAGCGCGGGCCACGCGCCACCGCATTATTCTTTAACTGTTGGGGGCGGTATGAGACCATTGAGGACAACCCTAATTTCACCATCCCTATTGCCAATGCATACTACACCTTAACACTGGCGTATTAGGATATAAAGTCAGCTTGAATGTTTTTAAGATGGGTTTAGATATTGATAAATCGATTTGGACTTTAGCGGGCAGGGTTATGGATGATTTTTCTACGGGGGCACGAAATAGGGTTGCCAGAAGATTTCTCTATTTATTGGTGGGAAAGGCCGCGTGTCAGATCTAACACCAGTTTTAATATTTTTGGTCACGTGCCACGCACGCGGCTGGCTTTGATAAAAAACTGTAGGCCGAATAATTCGCGTTATATTGCAATTCGGCTAAATGTTTTATTTTTTACTTCTTCCCTTGTGGTTAGCCGGACTGTCATTACCAAATTGGATGGCCTTAAATAGCTCGTCAGACAAGGGATTGAGCTTTAAAGCGGTCACAATGAAGTATTCATATGGTAAATTTGAAAATGCGCGATGGGCAATGTAATTGACAGTTGTAAATTGTTAATTATGCGAGCATTGTTCGCGTCAGATTCAATTCTGGCGATGTAATATTTTTATGTGGTTAAAAAATAAAATAGATAGGTAGGTATTAATCTGTGAAATTCGACAAAATTGAAACTGTCTATAATAAATGTGATTTCACAGAGTAACCGCAGTTACCTTAACCTGATCGTTATATGCGTTTTGCTGACCATCACGTATTGCCTATAACGCACATGTGCGTTCAAACGTTAGCTTGATAAGCGATGAGACACCTTTTGAATATTCTAAAATTAAAAGTGGCAGTGAATTCAGTTTAACATAACATTTTTTCCAGATTTGATCGTCATTCACTGTTAGTGAACGATTTTATTTTATAACTTTCTCTCAATAGATGGCTCCATCCAATTCTAAAGAAAACTTTTCCAACACGCTACTACCAACGCCATCTATCGCGCACCCAAAACAACTCCCAAATAAACACTCCTAAAACTCGACATGTCATTTTTCTTAATGAAAATATACACTTTAAGACCAACCCCGTAAAGTCGTAGCTCAGAACTGACAACAGCACGGACATGTGCCAGGTTTTTTTCAACGATATCCGTCCACGTGGCGTCGACAATGGCGATGTCATCGTGACGTCATAATACGGGATTATTTGCGACGAACAGGAAATTGGCCCTCCGAGGGGCTCAAATGTTGCATTGAGGGATTTTTTGCTCGAAAATATTGTAATTGGACATGGAAACAAAACATATTTTGGTACATTACGCTGATCGTAAAGTCTGATTTCTATATCAGTGCGTTTTACAAATGCAATTTTCGACGTTTTTTTTAGGTATAAAATTTCAATAAACTAGTTAGGTAAGCACGAACCGGTAGACGAGCTGTCGGTAGGCCTCCAACAAGAACGCAGTGGATGCGAGTGGCACAAGACCGGTCATAGTGGCGCGCCTTGGAGGAGGCTTATGTCCAGCAGTGGACGTCTATTGGCTGAAATGATGATGATGATGAAGCAATTTTATCGTGAAAGGGCAGAAAACAGGCACTCAGCTACTTTTTCATTAAATCAGTTTAGGTAAAGTCTAGTTCTCCAATATATACACACTTTTACACCTTGCTCCCCTGTAATAAGGTCCAAAAGTGATCATATATTAATGAACTCGACTGTAAGTACTTACCTACCAATTTAATGAAATTAAATTCTTATCTCCGGAAGTTCCACATTTCATAGGACTTGATTGAAAACACAATTTGTCAGTTTGGACTAGCATTCGCATTTTATTTCATTATGTTACAATAGACATTTAAATAAAACTATGCTTTGTAAAACATGCAATGCAATATTAAAAGCAACACCTACATAAAGCTACACAACTAAAACTTGGTTTCGCTTATTACTACCTAAATCAAAACTTCATTTTTCAGTGAACAAAAGTAAATAAATAAATAATTTTGCATAATTTTAGTCTGAATCCGACAAGGCGATGCTTTCCTGAAACAGAACAAATAAATGGATTTTTTTTAAAATCCATTTTATACTAATTAAGAATGACATATCAGAAGTGTATAGCTTTAATTGCCATTTATTTGGAGTCAAGGGTAAGTAACTAATATTTAACCTATTTTCTCCAACTTTCAAATTTAGCAAAACTACTAATGTGCGTAAAAATATCAAGAATTCCCATAACAGGCATGCTCAAAATTTGTGTGAATGGGGGTGAATGTGATAATTTATTGGAAGTTGACTCTTAAAAAAGATCAGGTGTTTTTACATCACATGTTAATGCTGGTGACGAGACTTACCTCAAATTCTCCGATGAAGATATCGGAATCGTCGGAATGAGGAGGGCGGTCGATGTGATCGACGGCAGTGATTTGAGGGCCTGTAGAAGAAAAATCCTTCAAAGACCTACTACTACAGCTTATTTGCGTCCCACTGCTGGGCACAGGCCTCCTCTCATCGCGAGATTGTTTAGGCTATAGTCCCCACGCGGGCCCAGTGCGGATTGGGGACTTCACACATGTTTCACTTCACCGAAAAGCACAGTGGTTAATCCAAATTGAATTTCGCACATAAGTAAACTTAGAGGTATGAGCAGGAATCGAACCCCCGACCCTCTGACGCTCTATGAGAGGCGGTAGGTCGAACCACGGAACCACAAGGCCATCACGGCTTTTCTTTTCAAATACCTAGTCTTTGCAAACATAATTCTAATGGAATGCAATAGTTTGTCGGGATACTATTTTTCTTTACTGTAACTGGTAATAATATTTGACGCATCGTACTGGCAGAGATTTTTGGATAAGCGTGTCTGGTGTAGCTTGAAGATATACTAAAAGTCATCAGAGACTATGACAACTAGCGAAAACTGGATGTGTTTGAAGAACTATTTGTCTGCTAAATTGCCTACGCAGACGACGTGTTTTTTTGAGACCCTGGGAATAACATAGGATATATTTTATCCCGATATTTCAACGGGAACGGGTTTTCCACGGGTCTAATCAGTTTTTCAATGCTTCTATAACTATAACCATCTATTATGTTAAGTATCATCGGGTACGTAACTTCTAAGTTTACGCGGATGAAGTCGCTAGTTTCATCATCATCATTTTAGCCGAAAGACGACCGCTGCTGGCCATAGGCCTCCCCCAAGGCTCGCCACTCCGACCGGTCCTGTGCCACCTGCTTCCACCGGTTTCCCGCGACTTTCACGAGGTCGTCGCTCCATCTTGTTGGAGGCCTACCGACAGCTCGTCTCCCGGTTCGCGGGCGCCACTCGAGAACTTTCCGGCCCCATCGGCCATCAGTCCTGCGAGCAATGTGCCCCGCCCACTGCCACTTAAGGTTCGCAATTCTTCGGGCTATGTCGGTGACCCCAGTTCTGCTGCGGATATCCTCATTTCTAATAAAGTCGCTAGTTTAGTATATTGAGAATAGGTGCCGCTTAAGTAAGCGGCACCTATTCAAATCCCTTAGGTTGTTGGGTTAGATTGTTACCGAGAGGAATGCACTCCATGGGCTCGAACAGGTCCATGGAGATGAGGTCGAGCGGCGGCGACGGCGGCGGCAGCGGGCACGCCATCCTGCCACCTGCAGAAAACAACACAGAATATTTAATAGTACTACATACAGAATGGCCACGGAATCATCCGCCTGGATCTAGTCTGCGCGCAACTCGCCCTTACCGTAATTTGTTTCGTCCGGAGATGGAGAGCGAGTCATTGGCCCGCGTAGTGATACACTCACATTTACAAGTGTACAGACGTCCTCGCCCGCAAACATTGACACTTCATTCGAATTGTGTTCGAAATCGTGCTTTTATAGGCCGTGTCCGCTCGGTGCCGATAGTCAAAAATGGAGATCAACGTAAGTGAAGAATCCGCTAGGGGCGCTAGTAGTCTTGGTTGGTTATTTTGCGCGGTTTGTCAAAGTCAACATAATCTTAGAACTAATAATTTACCATTTTGTTCCAAAACGACTACTCCTACAGACTACAGCCTATTTGCGTTCCACTGCTGGGCACAGCCTCCCCTCATCATGAGAGGGTTGGGGCTAATAGTCCCCACGTGGGCCAATGTGGGACTTCACACACATCTTTGAATTACTTCGCAAATGCGTGCAGGTTTTCTCGCGATGTTTTCCTTCACCGAAAAGCTCATGCTAAATTCAAATTGAATTTCGCACGTAAGTAAACCTAGAGGTGCGAGCCGGAATCGAACCCCGACCCTCGGCATGAGAGGCGGTAGCTCGAACCACTACCGCCTCTCATGCCGAGGGTCGGGGTTCGCACCGGCTTTGTTTTGTTCCAAAACATAAACTGCTATTTATAAAGTATCATATTAGGTATCTTATGTAAAAATTAAACATGAAGTAAAAAAAATGCTATTTAAATTATTAAAAACAATGCAACAATAAAAAAACCTTGAATTTTCTTTATTTCCAAAGGAATCTTGCGTTTATCATTGACAGCTATCTACACATCCCTCCAATCACCAGTGGCGCCCGAACGCAGTCTCCGTAGCGCCCGATTGTGACCAAAAATACGATGGCTCGCATTTATTGACCGCCAGGAAGGACATTGACAGCATGTCATTTGAACTTGACAATATAACACAATTTGTAGGTCTGAGAAACTAGCTTGAAAAGCTATAATAGTCATGATTGTAGCATCAATAAATCGCTGCCGAGGAGCTACAGAACAGAGCGAGACGGCAATATATGGGATCTGAAGCTTTTTCGTAGCGCGCAATGCGCAATATAATCATATCTAGTTTCAAGGTTTTTCATTTACCTTATAATTTTTTGATTATTATTGGGATTCAGGCGCCTTCTGAGTTGTGTCGTTCTATACAGTCAGTGTACGCACCGGGGGCGCCGGGCGGCTGGCGCTCCAGCGGCGGCCGG